>JAOTQM010000046.1:0-107500 GCA_026939265.1 Oreonectes daqikongensis | reverse complement strand
ATGGGGAATAATGCCTGCCAACCATATCAAACTGAAGCTTTCAGACTGGTGTGCTGTGAAGTGATAACTGTGTGGGAATAATTATGTGTTTCGGAGTGCCGCACTTCCAAAAACACTGGAGAGTACAGTAGACTTCATCTGACCTCACTTCTCTGAGGAACTTCATATAATATACATAGATCTTTCAACTATAGGCACCTTTGAAATGATGATCTTATGCTTTTCTCTCCAAACACTTTTGAAACGCTCACTTAATATAATATATAACAACGTAATTTGTCTGTGAACAATATTTACATTACATTAATAATAAAGACTTGGGTCTTTGTCCAAAATGTCTTTTTTAAAAGACATTTAAAGAGTAGCATAAATAAAAAATAAAGACATGATAAAAAGCTTCCAAGATAGCTCTTGTGACCTTCATAATGCAAATGGTAAAAAGCTTTTCTTGAAGAAATACACTGTGGCCCTTATACAGTGTATGTGTTTCATGCACAGATCAAAAAGGACTTACGTCTCAGCTACTTTGGACATTTTCATACAGTGTCGATCCAACTGGTTGTTCAAGAACAGAATCTGATAGAGAAATATGGCTGTTACGCACTGCATTTTCACTCGGGCATGTGAATGATCTGTGCTAACCGCCCCACTGTGACACTGTCAGGAATCTAATTCACACCAGTACACACACACACACCTCTTTCTCTACGTCCTCTCTGGTATCCTTGTTGCTCTGTTGCGAAGGTGTGTGTACAGGACTCTGTGTCTGCGTGTCATCCACTACACCGTACACAGACTGCAAGACAAAGAAAGAGAGAGAAAGAGATTTCAAATACAATCTGACATATTCCCAGTCTCATGCATATATACATTTATGCAGAATCTTCACCTTTTTTACTCTTTGGGGATTCTTGAGGCGCCGACACTTTCTGATGTCCATCTCTGTGGTGTTGACACATCCTGGCTGTGAATCACATGATCACTCATGTCAATGAACTTTGATTCTTATCTATAATCATCAATGTAGGTTCTTATCTAGTTCTTATCGAGTCTTTTATGAAAACTTTAGCTTGCTAAATATCAACTGCATTCACTGTTTTTGAACAAAACTTAAAGACACATCTAAGTAACCCACATTTTTAAACAAAGTTTCTATTAATTTCTCATTGTTTATAATAAAATGATTTTTTTAATTCATGTAAATTAAGCAGTTAAGCAAAATACAAAATATTTAGGCAAAAAAATATGCAAAAAACGAACCAAATCTTTTTTTTTTTTTTATATTTATTTTTACTTCACAACTTTTTTATACATAACCCCCCCCACACACACACCACAGGGCGATGAACATCCCAGAAGGCTCTTTCCTGACTATCCAGAATCTTTCTCTCCGTTTTGTCCTTTTTCCTGTCGATCCTACGAAATCAAAGCAGAAACACAAAGCTGCAAGATATTAATATTAAATAAACAGAAGCAGTCCACGCGCTCGCCCTGCCTCGCACATTAAAGAGCAAAGCCCCAGCGCTCATCAAAGTTGCAACCTGTCTCTGAGCAGAGCGAATTCATTTCCATTCCTGCCACTTCACTCTTACATAAGTGACATTTGCTACATCGCTTTCTGTGTCTCTGGCTCATCCTATTTCTAAACCTGAGACTCCTTCATTCATCTGTAACTCTCTCTTTCTCTGTTTCTAGTTCTCCCCAAAATCACATTTAACTCGTGTGTGTGGATAAACACAGACTGATGGGCTTGTGTTGGCAGCCTCTGGCCATCAGATGAGGCTCTTCAGCTGGTGTGTAAACAGCGAGAGATTGCTTCATTGACAGTCAAACACACATGTTAATATGTTTCACGGGTTATAATATCTGCTGATCAATGTTATTATGTTTGATCGTGAATCGTCTTTGTGTGAACGTGTGTGGGCTGAATGCGACGGAGAGCATGGCAGGTATGAGTGAGGAGAAGTGTTTGTGTAGTCGTCCTGACAACAGCACTTACTTGACCTGTGCCTCAGCCTGCATGAAGATGAACTCCCACTTCCTGGCAAAAGCCCTCTGAAGCCGTGCTAGATTCTCCTGGACGACAGAAATGGAGACAAATGAGGGAGATAAACAAGAAAGGTAGGAAAGAAAGAAAAACAACCTGCATTAAGGTGTGAAATGTAAAGAAACAACAAACAAACAAAATACATTTGCAATCGGTATTAAATGTATGATGCGTGAAGAAACAACAAATAAAAAAACTAAATCTGCAATCTGCATTAAATGTTATTATTATAATTAAAGAAAGAAAGTTCAAAATCTGCATTAAAGGTGTGTAATGTAAAAAATAAACAAACAAAAACAATCAAAATCAATCTGCATTAACGGTGTTTAACAAAAGAAAGCAAAGAATCAACAAAAAACAAAATCAATCTGCAATACTTTAGGTGCGTAATGTAAAAAAAGAAACAAAAAAACAGGTTTAAATTCAGATGTGTAACATATGCACCACTAAACAAACATAACTTGCGAAAAATAATCATATTTCATCAAATTCATAATTTTAATGCCTAAAGTTTTAGTCAGCAGCTTTCATTGAGATGAGATGGATGGAAATCCTAACTGATACTGTAACTCAATGTATCATAGACCTTCTTCTGTAGGTTGGGCTGTAAACAAATAGTGCCGCAGAACCAAAGTGTTTACACAAAACCAATGGCTTCTTTATAACCGGCTCTGCACATTAAGCTCGAAAAGAAGAACGTATTTTAACATAAAACATTACACACTTCGGCTTTAATGGTCAATGACAAGGTCACACAATCATTGCTTCCACGTTTATAGTAATTTCCTGACATCTGTCGATAGCTGAAACGCTTATCTGCCGGCAAAACAAACAAAATCCATTTTCTCTGCCGTCATAACGGCGAGTCACTTACAGCCTCGTAGTCCGCCAGCTCCAACCGAGTTTTGTTCTGCATGGTCCGCTTGCACAGATAGATGGCTGTGACAGGCAACAAATACAGAGAGAGAGACCATTTTATATTGAAATGTTAAATATTTGCAAATAAAGTACACTTAAATAGAGATTGAGAAACACAGAGATACTATTTTAAACCTGCCCCTGATATATTGATTGTATTTATTTTTATTTGCTTTTTTAACTAACCCTTTTCTCCCTGTAATATCATCACTTTTATGTTTTATTATCGCTGTATTTTAGATTTTTTCTTTTGCTTGCTTTGCACTGCTTAATGTGTATATATTGTACGTATATTTACTGTTCTTATGGTTTTGCAAAGTAAAGCCTTTTTTACTATGGTAATAAAAACGAATCTTTACAGAGAGAGAGCGAGCAAGAGAAGAGGCCCTATCGACAGTCGTATAATCCCCCCCCACACACTCTCTCTCACACACACACACACACACACACACACACACGTACGCACACACATTCGGCATCCTTGATTGGATTTTATGTCTTTCTGTGCATGTATCATCTCTGCTTGGCTAGTTTATAGACAGCAGAAACTGTGAATGAGTCACCATTGACCATCAGTGAACATCTGCCCACCATCAACACATTCTAGAGAACACCTACTGCTCATCCACAGACAGGGATGTTCATCAGTTCTTCCTCACTGTTCACTGTCTGACAGTAACTGCTGTAATAATCCTGAGAAAGAACCGGCCGCTCAGCGTCTCTGTGAGTTAAGTTATCCTCACGAAACATATCAACTCTGAAACTCAATGCATTCTTCATCACAGATCGTACATCATGGGGAGTTTGACCAGCAGGGAAGGAGTCTGTTCTTACCGTAGTCTGTGTTCTCTGGCTCCCAGCAATTAGACGGCCAAAAGTACGGAGCCTGGGTGAGAGAGATTTTGAAATAACATTTTTCTGCACTCTTTTGATTGACAGGATATATCGGCACTGATCATCAGCTGTTTATTAACTATCGGCCAATAGAGAAAAAATATTTTATCGACCAATGCAGATTATTGGCCGATATATTGGTGCATCTCTATAATATACCATATATACCATTTCATTCATAGGCATTTACTGTACATGACCTGTTTTTCAAAAAAGCCAGAACTTCCACAAATGTAGTGATTAGTTTCACTGTACAAATCACACGCAGACAGTCTCTGACTTCTATTTTGGATCAGGTGCGAGTCTAAATAGACTAATAATTTCTTGCTACCTGCTGGCTGCTAACCAGCCAAAGCTGAAGCTGAAATAATAATTCAATGCAGTGCAGATATTATCAAGTCAAGATATTCATCATGTTATATAAGCCATTAACAATAGTTCCAACAACCGAACAAACTCTCCCGCCTTTGTAGAGGCAGTTTGAAAGGCTATGGGCGACACAAAGCAAATGATGGTGTATTGAGATTGTTATCATAACGTAATGAGCTGATGAGGCGTACAGAACTCCAGAGAAACACACAAACACTAATTAATGAATGTACAGTAGCACAAAAACTGAGATTATCAGTTATTTGCATAGATACCGTATCATGCTATTGCAAAAATGTGTGAGAGGAATATGATTGTGAAAATATATAGCTGCTGAAAAAATGAAGAAATCAGCATTTCTGCATGTAATTTCGGCAATTTCAGTCCAGTGTCTCATGAAATCAACAGAAACAAACCTCAGGAATGATATAAAGTCAGCCAACAGCAATGTGAATGACTGAGAATGTGAAAATGCACGACAATAAAATTAGGTATAGTATATATTATATAGTATTGTTGCTGAATCCTGATACTAAAATACATGTAAAACATTAGTATTGTGTTGTTTAAATATGAATATATGCTTGTTTTCTTTGCAGTATTAAAGATATGCAAACATTGCTTCTTTTTATCAGTTTGTCTAGTTTACATTTTCTGCAAATAAATGCAAATAAAAAACAATATTATATTTGGAATTTGGGAGAAATGTTGTCACTAGTTCACAGAATACATTTTTTTAACACGTACATAAATAAATAAATATTTCAGAAAAACCCAAAATAATTTCAGTTGTCTCTTAATTTCAAAATTAAGGTTAAAGGGATAGTTCACCCAAAAATAAAAATACTGTCACCTTTGAGTTGTTCCAAATCTGTATATATTTCTTTGTTCTGATGAACACAGAGAAAGATATTTGGAAGAATGCTTGTAACCAAACAGTTCTTGGACCCAATTGACTACCATAATAGGAAAAATTAAATTATTTTTTGTTTTGTTGAACACAAGAACTGTTTCGTTACAAGCATTCGACATTTAAACAGGTTTGGAACGACTAGAGAGTGAGTAAATTATGACAGAATTTTCATTTTTGGGTGAACTATCCCTCTAAACAATGTGCTTCTTTCATATCCTTTCTGAATGAGATGTAGCTTCTAACTATATTCCCCAGTCAGTGTTATAAAAAAATAAGTAAAAAAGTGTAGTAAAAAAATAAAGAAGAATGATCCATTACCAGATACTGTAAACATATACCTTTTTCTGGTGGACGTGTTCACGTGAGATTTATATTTAACCTTAGATCATAAAGGCATAGCAACAAACAATAAAAATAACTTGTTTGAGCTACAGTATGCTGTATGAATTAATCTCTGTGATATACTGCCTGACCTATAGAGTGTGTAGTGAAGAACTGTGAAGCTGCTGCTAGCGGCAGAGCTGATCAAACACAACCCTGATTGTTTAGGAGGTGTAAAGGTCAGTGATGGTGGCGTCATCAAACATGGAGCTTGTTCATAGTCCAACAGAAATGTGGACTAAGTTTCATGCAAGGCATATTCGCCGTTGTCACAGTATCTCAGCAGTGTTAAAACGCAGCTGGAGACTTCAAACGTGATCACATCTTAGCAACCACATCCTGTCAGGATGTGACCCTGGACCAAACATGACTCATGAGATGGTTCACAACGTTGCTGGTTAACGGTAGATATTTAAGCTCACCTGAAAGCGATAAAATGTCCCGTCATCCTTGAGGGTGAGGACATGGTCAGAGATCGGGAATATGTAGCCTTGGGCGGCGATCAGGCTACCAATATGCATGGCCTCCGCTGCATTAGAAAACAATTATTTTATTATAATGCATTTGCTCTTATCATAAACAAGTGAAAATTGAATGCTGTGTGCTTTTTCTTAAAATAACCTACCTGGATCCTCCATGTTGAGGTTCTTCATCAACCATTGAACAATATCTGAACCTGAAGTTGAGAAATGTTAAACAATATCAGCTCATTTTCACATGCAAATGTGTGCATAAATTACATTCACTCTCAAAGCATTGTAATAAAGAGTCTAAAACCATTATATGCTAAGCCAGTATGGTCTAAAATTCAATATGTTTGTCAAATCGGTCTGGCCAAATCTTAAAGGATTTACATTACACGAACACCACCTACAACAGCAGCGCTTTCGTTCCAAATTAGCTATTAGTTATCCGGATGTGGGCCTGTGGGCCTCCATTTAAAGCCGCTTATTGTAGTAATTGTGTTTAGCGATATGGGCCGTTAAAGCTATACAGTTTCCTCACATTCATTTTCTATGAAAGCCTAAAAGGAACAATAACTGCTTCTCTAGCAGTGTTTCTAGAAAGCTAAATAGTTTTTCTAGGTAAATAGTTGAGTAATAAGGGATAATGCGCAGTCAGCTGATCATTATCACAAAATACAACACTTTTAGGGTTATAGGTGAGCTTCTTGTAAGGGTTTATTTTGTGATAATGACCTGCTTAATGCATATTACATATCGTCGCTGTCCTTCCAAAACCTTGGATGTCCAAATGTACACTGTACTTTTTAAATTATTATGTTGTGAAAGTTGACACATACTTTTTAATTATTTTTATCAGTAAAGGGTGACTAAGAATGATTTATGGCAAAAAAATTTAATCCCAAAATATGGACATACAAGGTTTGAGAAGGACAGCAGCAATATGGTTAGGTAGTTTAAGAATAATTTTACTAGAAAACAAGACAAAAATGTTTAGCAAGAATTCATTTTTTTCAGTGTAATAAAAAATTGTATCTGTTCTGAATTGCAAAATGATAAAAAAATGACCAAAGTTATGAATCATTAGTAACACTTCTCTTCACCAACGATCACTAGCTGGGTTTCCATTACAGATTTGCACAAAACGTATGCAATATTGTCTATATACCAATAACATTTTTTGCTAAATGACGACATTTCCATTAAGCTATGTTAAGCGACTAAAATGTAATTTTTCTTCTTGCGAGAAGTCATTCTTGGGTTTTAAAGTGTGTCGTGAACCAACTTTACATGTTCGTACTGCCACAACGAAGTGTGAAGAGAAATTTAGCCCAACCATACCACGTCATCTTAAAACTGAACTGTTATGTGACGTTTTCATATGCCACATGCGAAATATTCCTTTATCAAATTGACCTGTTACCAGGTCACAAAATTAGATATTTTGAAGAATGTAGGACAGCAAAAAGTTCTGGGGTACTTTTGACTACCATTGTTATTTTTCCTACAATAGTAGTCAATGGGATCCAAGAACTGTTTGCTTACAAGCATTCGTCAAAATATCTTTCTCTGTGTTCACCAGAACTGAAATGTATACAGATTTAGAACAACTAGAAAGTAAGTAATTCATGACAGAATTTTCATTTTTGGGTGAACTGTCCCTTTAAAGGGTAATGGAAACGCAGCTACTGTGGCTCGTGTTGCCAAAAGTCCCCAAGGTACCAAAGAAAAGAATGAGAAAGCGTTGGCTTTACTGTCATGTAAAAAAACACATGCCCGGTCAGAGACTCACAACATACCTGTAACAACGCTGGGAATCTTGGACAGGAAGCTCTTGACCGTTCTGACTGGAACACCTTCAGTTTCATCCTGGAGGTGTGTGATAATGTCTTCAATCTAAAGTAAAACAGAGATACAAGTTTAGTTACTTGATATTATTTTAAAGCTAAAGTCTGAAGGTTAAAACAGTCTTAATCTAAACTCATAACTCAACACATAATTCAAGTGGGTTTTTTTTATATAGCACATATTCACACAACTTACAGTTGACCAATTAATTCAAGTGTTATTTTAACTTTTACAAACACAGTTTGATAGAATCAGTCTAACACAGGCCACATGTGATAGTTGCTTACAGAAGCAGGTGTAAATTCATACAGTACAGCACAAAATATATTAAGAAAGAACCCGGTGGTTTAGACAGAGAGCAAGCTCACACAAAGCCCAGGCCAAATCTATTTACATTCTCAAGATCACAGAAACGGTCCTTTCACTTTTGATGAAACATCTGCTTCTATTGCTTTCTAGATACACCGCAAATGAGGGAGGTCTTTGGAATACACAAGCTCGCACCTACGGTCCATAAATAATCCCAGCGCTGATGAAAACAGCTTGTGGTTCACAGTAGAGAAGGAGAGTAATTAGATTAGGTAGTGTTTTCTACTTTGGAGATTGTATGTTGTCATCGGCGCTCGGCAGTGCTTGACGCGCTTTTCCGCGCGTGTCGTGTAGGAGGTGAGATCTCAGTTGCTTCGGAGATGTTTAATGCGCAGAGCTATATATAAACAATCAAAGCCGACCCCCGTGAGCCCACGAGAAGTGCTGTGGAACACAATGTTGCTAAAATAAAACAGGGACACTTCACTTCAAGTATAGAGAGAGGACACTAACAGCAAACATCCAGCAAAGCCTGTGTAACACAGCTGTACGAGGACACACCCTCATCACCCAAAACATCCACTTATTACCACGTGACACTGTCTAATTTTACCTCTCTACCCCTGAAAGCACTTCAGTTCTGTTAATACTCCCTATACAGTGGCTAAAACACAAGTCTACAACGCAAACTGCTCTAAATGGGTTGCTGAATGTTGGCCTGACTCCCAGGAGAGTTCCTGGCTGTAGGCAGACAACACCAGCAGGCAGGAAGTCTACCTTTAAAGCCAGCGGTGACAAAAGAAGGCGAACAGAGCGGTCTGCTGACAACTTAACACACAAATCAATACAGATAAAATGCTAGATGGTTTTCAACTACACCACGTGCCTGGATATTCGCCCGGTTGTAATGTTTTTGGCGATTCCTTGATGAATTGTGGTTGCTATGATCAATACAAAATGTACACACACAATTTTAAAATTCCGTTAGCAGTAATAGCATTGACGATAACTGTGGTAACCTAGCTAGCACGCATACGTCTGTAAGACGTCTGCTAAAGATCTAGAGATCTGGAAAACATCTGCTGTGTTAAAACATCTGCTGAACATCTTAGAAAGAGCAGTTTTACATCCATTCTAAATCATAAACAGCTTACAGATGTCTATTAGATGTCTATATGACAGCAGATGTATTGCAGATGTCAAACAAATGTTTGCCAGATAGAGTGGGCTATCAGGGAATAGTGACTTACTTATGAATTTAAAGGGACAGTCCACTCAAAAATGAACATTCTGTCATCATTTACTCACGCTCTTGTCATTTCAAATCTGTATGACTTTCTTTCTTCCACAAAAGAAGATATTCTGAAGAATGTTGGTAACCGGACAATGGTGGTACCCATTAATAGAAGTCCTGTTAGCAACATCGTTTTACAAACTTTATCAATGATTCATTTATGTCATGTCAATTCAAACAAATATAAAGTGACCATACAAGTCAGAAGAATACTAGTATATATATTTCCATACATTACGCCTTGAAATACAGCATAAAAAACGAAAAATATTTATAAAATCATTCATTACTATTGTCAACAGACATGCTTTCCATCAAATCTAAAAGCCCCTTAAGACGTTACAACTCTGCAACTCGTGTATGATAATCCCAAGTTCCCTACTGGGAAACACAACTTTACCTGATCGTTCGTGTGCTTGGAACTCGTACTTACGATAGTCCTTTAAATGTACAAACAATCTACTATATTGACTCAAATGTACATAAACATTTATAAATTATTAATACAAAATTATTTCAATATAACTCATCAATTTTTCAGTCCATTTAGCAAATGGTTATACGGATAGTGGCCAAAACAATTGTGTAGGAACACAACAAATAAAAGTGGCATGAATAAAAAGTGAATTCCTCTTAATGTTTGAATAAGGACTCATGGGACGGCCATGTATCCTACTTTAATGAGAGGAAGCGCCATTACTTGAACCTAACGCATGTCACTTTTTATCTCTCAAAGAGATGCTTTTCTCTCGGGCTGGATGTCACTGTATTTCAGCGGCACTCTCTAGAGAGCTCTTTTTATGATGAGCCCTTGCGTTGGCATCGTCCCAAAAAGCTCTAACACACGTCATAATCTGCCAAAACACTGTGTCGAGTTCTTATTAGGTTATCAGAGTCTCGTCCCCCTCAGAGGCCACTGCAGGCTGTGCTAAATGTAGCAATTAGCACTCTTGTTTCTTCAGGAAAAGCTAGTGAATGAGCCTCTGTAAACAATTTCCAAAGAAAAATGACAAAACCTGCCGAAGTTTTGATAAACTCACAGTAAAAAACAAACCAACTAATATTAAACAAGTCTGACAAGAGAAGAAATTATTTAAGGATTCAATAAAATAGCAAGTCAGGATTTTATTCCCCAGGCAATGCACAGCCACATACTGATAAAATGTTCACAATAAATGGACTGGAGGTCTGCCAACTGAATAAACACAACATTTGCTATTATAGATTATTACATGGTGCTCTGGAATACTTGATTCTGATTGGCCAGTTACTGCATTCCAAGGTATGATATTCCCCGATAACAACCAGTCAAAACTAAGGCACAGTTTAATATTATTTAATATATCATACTGTATTGACCCTGGATCACAAAACCAGTCTTACGTAGCACGAGAACATTTGTAGTAATAGCCCAAAAGTCATTGTATGGGTTAAAATTATCGATTTTCCTTTGTCAAAAACCATTACGCCGCCTTCTTTGCGTGTACATTTGGGCGGTGTCATGCAACGAGCTAAAACGAACTGACGTAGAAATGTAGGGGAGTGACTGATCGAGGCGTTTTAGGCAGACCAGGATCAGACTTCTCTTTCAGTTAAAGTATATCATTTTGTGCAAAACTTCGAGTTTTGTAACTTTGGACGTCTTATACATGCACAAACGGTTATATAGCACACTTAATCAAAAAATCTCATTTGATTTCCTCTTTAAGTTTTGTGATCCAGGATCACATATGACATTATATTTACAAATCATTAAACCAAATTACATGTCCGTGGCATTTGAATGCCGTGTCTTACCTTAAAACCAAAAGTAAATGGGTCTTGCTCACATAAGGTCTCCATTGGTTAAAAATGACCTAATAAAATATTTCAAATCAATATTTAATGTTCAATAACTTACTTATGTATGTAACTTAAACATGTACATTATCCTATACATATAGTCCTTTATTTATAAAATTATTTTACAAAAAGTACAAATATAAAACAAAGTGCTTGTAGCAAAGCCATGATCTGCTAAACTGACATCTCAACATTTCCACTGGAGATTATAAATGGGCTTATGTGTAATAGAACATCGATAAGATTTTTGACAGTAACTGTCAAATGAGGATCAAGCAACACAAACCTGCCACTTCTCTAATAGATAAATGGCCACCAAAAGGGTAAATTTCTCAGATAAAAGAATATCCGCTCTCTGTGTTGCCTTGAGCAAATGTCAAGCATTGTTTACATGACTTTCATTTTGCTTGCTGTAGTGGAGGCTTATTTATTTATTTGTAAACCATAAAAATTGTGTATTGAGATAAATCTGTTTAATGTTATGTGAGTTAGACATAAATATTACATTACAATATAAATGTTTATAATAAATAAAATTCATATTTCAATGCAACGTCCATTTGTATTAATGCAAACATGGTGATGATAAGAAGACAACGAAGTCAGTCTCTGAGTGTTTTCTGAATGAGAGTGAGCCACAGATGTGGGTGGTTAGATATCAGATTCGCTCTTAAGAGGTCCTTCTCAATCAAGGCCGTCTATCAAGCGTGATTACAGCACGTCACAACAGCCTGTGAATGGCACTCTTGCGAAAAAAAGAAAGAAAACAAGGACAAAATTCCAGATCTATTTAAGCCGATTGAGCAGCAAGGTCATCGGGAAGGTGAATACAGAAAAAAGCAACTTCAAGTGCACTTGCTCATCTCCGCAGGGTAAACCATGAAATGAAAACACTCTTTGGAGATACATTAAAGCCGGGCTGCATGGAAAAGCTAGCGCAGCGTGAGCTGGTTCAGCGAGACAGGTTAGTGTTGCTATAGATAACAGCGTGGGGAGCTGATTAAAATACCTATCCAGTATCCTGTATCTCATCTGCTCAGTCCCTGCTGGAGATATGTGCACAATCGATGCTGTTGATTTTCCGCAGCCAGGTCCTGATGAATGACACTCAAGCATGTCTTCCCCGAGGCGCATACTGACGTGACAAGCATGTCTTATACTCGGAGGTGGCAGAGTTATGACAGACAAAAAACTCACATTGTGATAGTAATGTGTTAAGAAATATGGTTAAAGGATGCCACAGAAGCATCGCTGCCCATTCAGTTGGAAAAATGCAAGTTCTTATAAAAAAAATATCTTTGAGATGCTCACCTTAAATGTTTATGTTTCATTTACTTCATGATGACAGAAAAGTGTTTACATCCAATTCTATTTCAACCATTCCATAAGAATGGAATTATAAGGTTCCACCTGACATGAAGACATTTTCTTTAAAGGTGGGGTAACCGTTCTCTGAAAATGCTTTACAAAACCGAGTCGGGCCGAGTACTAAAACAAACTTGTAGCCAATCAGCAGTAAGGGGCATGTGGCGGAGGGAAACGAGGGAATCTGGCAAAAAAAGTCGTCATTATTGTGGAAAGGAATATGTGTTGAAAAAGCAAACACTAATGACTAGATCAAACATCAACATCAATAATACTATAAACTTCCATGACCTTCTATAAACATCTATTTAAATGTCCCATTTGATGTTAAATGCATAATTGTAAATGTACTGATAGGACAAAAAAAAAAAATCAAGAATAAAGTTCATGAGATGCCCATAATTGTCTAACAACATCGAAATAACAGTCGTTCGCAATGGAAATAAACTGAATGCTACACTGTACTTGGATTTGAGTATAGATTCATCACCTCCACCTGCATATTCTCTCTTGTTTTAAAAGGAAGCCCCACCTGCATGCTGCTGGCTTTCTGTCAGTGGCCTCCTAACACTAAGAGTCTCTTCATTTCGGAACACCTGGCCTTGCAGCTGGGACATGAAACAACAGACACTCAGGTGAAGGCTGATCTCATCTCTCATCAAAAAGCACTTCTGCCCTCGGTACGTCACAAGCAGATGTCTAAATCTAAACTCTCCACCTGGATCTTCAAGGTTTGATGGATTTGATGTCCTGTTTAAAGCTAGAGATCTCTTAACAGTCAAATGAAAGTCCCTGAGGGTAAAACTCAGTCTAGACCATATCCAATATGTGTGTCTCTCTCTGTAATGGTTTCTCAAAATCTTCTAAGGGTTTTAGGGTTAATTCAGGTCTAGACAATCATTTGCATCACTCAGAGTTTGCTTTCCACTTACCTTAAAAAAGGTAAAAAATATGATAAAAAGAAAATATTATGATATCTGTACTATAAGCTGCTTCACATGTTTTCTACACCAGATTGCATTTTATGTAATGACTCATGACTCATCTTTCATTCTGACATATACTGTATATGTTTTTTAGTTTTTTTTACTTTAGAGCCTTATTTAAATATACCCCTAAAGATGGAGTGTTTGCAATTTTCACACTACATTTTGAAATAAGACCAGTAGTCACAGGTTCTTGGTACTATGCATAACTGCTTCACCAATTCATTTGAGTTAAAATGACACGCTCGTTCATACAGCAATGAGATTATGTTCATTTAGTCGTCTAGCTGGTGGTTATGGCTTCAGATCTCGAATTCACATCCTCATAAATGTGCAAACCGCATACCAAAATGAGCATGTTATTGAGACAATGATAGATGATACATGTATTCTATAGATTTATGAAAATTCATGTTAGAAAAATACATACTTTTGTGTGAAGAGATGTATGTAGGTAAGGGTTAGTTTACTTAAAAATAAACCATTTGTCATCATTTATTTACTCTAATGTTGGTCCAAACCACTATGATGTAATTTATTCTGTAGCACACAGGAGGTAAAATTGTAAATAAGTGTTATAAGATGCTATTTTTTAAAACACAATGCAAGTGAACAAGGACGGAGGCCTAAAGCAAAATTCTGCCAAAAACCTTGCATTTCAGAGAGAAAAATAAAGTCAGGCTGTTTGGAACAACAAGGGGTGATTTTAAAGATTTCATTTGGGTAAATTATCTCTTTAAGCACTATATTATTATTTAAAGCAAACAGGGGAAAGCAAGTCTTTGGAAGCATTAAAGAACCACCAGGTGCTTGGATAAAATACATCATTTGTAAGTGCCATAAAAATCAGTGGATGAAATATTATTACCCGGAGACCTAAATGCAACCATGCTTGGCAAGTCAGTGATGTAATAATGTACTACAATACAGAACGTGAAGCTTTGTTTCAGGATGTTGCGATTTGTAATCAAATGGGTCTTGGTTAAGCTGAAAAGATTTACATGTTCTGCCACGCCAGGATAATCCCCAACCCTGAATTCAACTCTTTAAAGCATTAATAAATCACAAACAAACCTGTGCTAATCATAAGATAAATGGATTGTATTTCACTCTAGTAATTCATAATTACAGTTAAAAACGCTTCAGCGGATGACTGGATACCTGAAGGTCAGGAGAAAAATCTGAACAGCTTTTCTGCACTGGTGCTTCTTGAAAAGCAACTGTGAGATCTGTGTCTCAAAAGAATGTGTTTGTAATGGGTTCAAGAGTCTTTGAAAAGAAGTCAAGACTATTTAATGACCATAGATTCTCTTTTCGATAGATATACAGATAAGTGTAATGACCATTTATATCACCATCATTATATTCAGAATGGGCATGGCATTGATTGATATATTTTTTCATTCATACATTTTTACTGATTGCCTCGTACAATAATGAGTCAATGATTTTTTTAAGATCTTGATACGTCTCACAGTTTTCAGAGACATGAGCATTTCCTTAAAACAATCTACTGTTCTCCAATCTTATGACATGGTCTAATGGAGCTGAACAGCAGTGGCATCTATACAAAGCCTACATCGTTGCACCCAGCATTGTCACAACACAACACAGCTGAATAAGGTACAATAGCGAGACTAGATGCAAAGGAATCAATGCCAAAGTTGACAGAAAATCAATTTAATTTGACCCTATTTACTTCGTTTAGAAATTGACCAGGTGCACATTACCCTAAACAGAAAACGTGGAAGCAACTTTTCTTTGTTGCTGATATAAACAAAAATTGGTGGATGGTGAAAGACCAAATTAACTAATAATATTACAACTCACTTTTCATGAGAATAGATCAAATCAAGCCTCACATAAATTTTTGGTTCCAACATGGATCTAAGCCAGGCCACAGCACAATATATTTAAAGAACAGCAATGTGTTGAGAGTCACCGAATCACAAATTACACCGACTGAAACTCATTAGCACATTTACATTGCATTTGCTCCCTATTGCACTCTCAGGCCCAAATGAATTGTGCACTAGATAAACACCATTAAATGTTGCTTTGAAAACAGAACATTACAAACATCATTTACATTGATCTCATGGTGAGAGCGCAGCACATTCAAAGATGTTTGAAACAAACCCAGACAGACTAAAACCTCCCTCTTCTAAGTATTGTTTCCCTCCTTGATGAAAATGGCTGTGTAGCTATATCTGTTTTTGGAAAAAGCAGATAAGTAATATTGTTTTTTTTACCAAGGCCTTGAAGTTCCTTTACAAGATGATGCATCTTCAGGAAAAGATGGAACCAACAGCCTGTCACAAGCTACAAAAGCTTTCTATCTTTGCTAAAAAGTCAATTATTACTGTGATTAACTATGACAGCAAGGTAGTAATGGAGAGAATAGCTTATTAACTGCTGTATCAATGGCAACATAAAGTAAAAATCAAGCGATCAAAAATTAGTTTAAAACAAAAAGCCTTTTGCTCTATCAAAGCAGCGCAAACAGATGAAAACTACGGAAAATTCATATTTGCTCAAATTTGTTAAATGAATTATGTCCAGCCCACAGACCACTCTCAGTATGACAGTACATTTCATTCCAGACTCTAAAACCACTTATAAATAAGGCTGAAGACATCCAGTTAGATTTTTAAAAAGAAATCCTGTAGGAGTCAAGTCTCTAGGAATTAAATTGCTGTGCCTACGCCGTATAGAGCGGCCATTACTTCCCCTGGCGGAGCAGCGGTGTGCCAGTTTTTCACACAACATTAATATCTACACTGCTGTACTATCAGCCAAATGTCAGACTTGAAAAAAACCTCGCAGATGGTCGAGTTCATTACATTCTTTTCTATAATTAGATGAGTAATGACAGATGGGCACAGAGAGTAAATACTTCAAAACCTATCCTGACACCTCTTCATCAGATTTTTCTGTAGCAGGTGCTTTTGTGATATTACGTTGGGGCTTTTTGCCACTTTTATAAGTAGAGAGAGTAGAGAGAGGGTTTTTTTGGGCATGGAGGGGGGTTAGAGTTGGTGATTTAAGGCAACATGAATGACAACGGGTAAAAGAGTTGAACAGAGATTGACTTTATTCAGATAAACAGCAATGTGAAGTGGCTCATGTGATGAGTCTCCTGATGTCATTGGATACTGTCATCGAGTCAGAACACCTGCTAGCGACCAACAACACTGCAACCTGCAGTGATTTCATTACTGTCAATGTGAATGTAGCTTGACAATTTGATGACATAAATGCCAAAAAATGAGTCCACTCAGTGTGTGACACCTTCAGAAGCCCATACGAGAGCTCCAGGTGACTGAGAGAAATGAATAGATCAGACTGAAATAAAACAGACGACGTAGGAGTTGGAAGTGGGTTGAATCAGCTTCGGCATGGGTCGGAACTGAATCCGTCTTCGTGTACATTTATGATTCCCTGCAACTCTCATTTCAGGAGAGAGAATGTAGGATGGGTGCTCTTTATCAGATCGGATTTAAGGCCAGAAAAAAGATGGAGAGAGGGAGGCACCGGGTAAAGCCGAGCAAAACGTTTGATATTGACCTCTTCTTGTTTTTCTGCAAGATGAAATGAGACAGCTGGTGTATAGTGCACTGGCTGTCGGCTGGACGGCTTTCTTCTCCGCCCCGTACGCTTTGGACAGCGTTCAAATCAGTAGCATCTGATTCCACTGTGTCATTGATCAGCCACTGGCAGACAGAAAAAAGGAATACAAAGAGAAGGATACTTGGCGGCAGTCGCACTCAGGGCCATTTAGCGGATTGCAAATCAGACGAGGTGAAGCTGGATGCTGGCCCCTGAGATCAAGACCCTAATCACTAGAAGGAACCGGGTAAACTACTCTAAATACACAGATGGGGCTCATTTGGAATAATAGATCTGCTGAACTCACCCACAGGAAACGGTGCTTAAAAAGGCATGAGAAAGTAGCCACTACTGAATATTTCATGTCATTGTTAAACATTTATATAAGCATGCATCAGTGTTACATTTTAAAAGCATGTTATATGCTCAATAAACAGAAGGCGATGCTTTGGCATGACTATAAAAAGACCACATTGGCAAACAACACAAAGCCTTTCATCTATTATTTGAAAAAGAGGTACAGCTGATCATCACCATAAACATCACGGTGAGCTGAATCCACATTCTGCTTTTTCCGAGCTTGTTATACATCTGCAGCTATTGTTAGGCAACACGGTCAACGCTTTGTCTTTGAATCCTCATTACAAAGAAAAACAACGGCAGCAAAGATGCCAAATAAAAAGAATCTGAATATCTACGGTAAACAAAGAAATAAATTTCAATCCGCTGCTGGTATGAGGCACGAGGTCGCTCACATGGGGTCCAAGACCAGAATGACTCAAATCTTACCACTACAGTAACTCCCTAATGTTTACATTATCCTCAATGGCCCAATTACAGCTCTCGCTCTCCTCACCTATCTGCTCGATGAACGCACCATGCAAACCAAAACCTCCTGCTTTCCAAGCGGTTTAGTTTTGCTGGCTCCCATTACATCATGAGAGACACTAGAGGAAGGAGATCGGTGCGTCTCCAGAGCCCTCCACTAATGAAGTCCCTCATTCCTGCCCCGCCTCCACAGGTTCTCGGTCCGCTATAAAGTCCAGCTCCAGATGTATTTTGCATTAGGGAAGAAGGCCAGACAGAAAACAAAAGCCAAAGGCAACAGTGTTCGCTAGCTGATAAATTAGAGAGGAAGGGAATTATTGATGTGTTGCTCTACTGAAATGCTGCTGGCTCAGCAAAGTTCAGAGTTCTTATTCATTCTGGTGGCGAGGGAATGTGTAGATCACAACGGTTATGTTTGACAAATGCATTAGTTTGAATGTATGAGCAAAACCTTTGAAAAGTGCTTCTTTACTCACAAAATATGATCCTTCTAGTACTCAAAAACAGATGACTCATATTTTGACATTATCCTGTAAAGTAATTGGGAATTTTCAAGAAAAAGCATTAAGGAGAACTGAATGCATGATGTTACAGAATATAGAGAACATGCTGGATATATGATTTACTGTGAATCTCTAACCCCACTAACAGAATACGTTTCCTCGACTATGAAGGAAAAACTTTGCCATAGCAAGCTCAAAAGCCCAAAACATGCGTGAACTTTCAATCTATTTGGTAAATAATGAAATTAAAAAAAGAAAACAAATTGATTGATAACTTTTTCAGCCTAACATATCACACATAAGAACACACACATCGTGGTCTCTTCCTGAGATCAGGCTGTTCAATCACTGTCCTGGAGAAAATAACTCTAGTTTCTCCCTGTTTGACATCCAATAGTATTTAGAGGAGCTGAACTGTGATGGCTCATCCCCACCAACTCCATCGACCCATCTATTCAGATAAATTGATGTTCAGAGTGCATCTTCTCTTCAATGGAGTCTTCCCAAGAGTCAACTATTAATTTACTCCCCGACCTAAGTTATTCCCCTTGCTTGCCAGGGGCAGCAACATGGATTTTGCCTGCCTATTCTGCATCTGACAGCAGTTCGGCTTATGTTTATAAAATATCTGTGTAGGTTTGGGCAGGCTTGAATCAATGAGCAATAAGGCAGTGTGGACTACCTTTTAAAAATGACTAAAACGGAAAAGGGGGTCCATGAATATTTTATAAAAATAATGATTTAACATACCTTACTATATTGATAAATCATAATTTTTACATCTCCAAATTCCCCCCATCATTTATACCACAGAGGGGTGATGTGACTAAAATGCATAACAACAAAAGCTTTGATCTCATACTAAAGGTGCCACATGAAGGTCAGACAGACAAGATAAAAAAAATCAACCTCTAAAGAGTCAAGGAAGACGTGGCAACATACATTAAAACAGAATTAAGATGAACGGCCATTGTAGGAAACTGCCATCAGAAAGTAATTTCTTCTCAGTACAGCATGAACAGAGATAGTGACGGGCCATTACAAGTTTAGTGCCCGTTACTGATGCCCTACAGGAGGACACAGAACACGAGGAAGGTTGAGAGGCAGTCGAGAGTTTTAAACAGAGTGACAGGAAGTGCTTAACAGGCGCGTGTCTCGTGATGGTGTGATGGATGAGTTTGTCTGACACGGTTATTTTCTGGCTTCTGTTGATGGCTTCATTATTAAAGTTAGGATGTGCAAGCATGAAGCATTTTCGGCCCATTAGCCTCTTTTAACAGAACATTACCTCTGACCACTTTAATGTAATCTAAGGATTATTGACATTGTATAAAAAAAGAAGAAAGATAGAAAGTCCTTATTATGAAAGGCATCTAAGATTCTTGATGTTTTTCTGTTACATCACTTATCGTGTGTTAAGATATACCACACACTGAGGATCTGGGGGAAAGTATTGATGATAAAACTCTTATGTATAATATTCAATAAGATCTTAAAAAGAAATAAAGAAATACACAGACTAAGAGCAGGAATTAGTCCATTAATATCATGGGGTGCAGAAAAATGAGTCAAGGAGTTTCATTTTAAAACTGCATCATCTCATTAGAACTAAAACAGTCCCTTTATTATCAAACTTTCTGTTTACATGGTGTCATACTTATACCGAGGAGAAACATAGGAGGTAAAAAGAGATTTTGAGATGATACTATGTACTGCATTTCATAAAATACTTCTCAACTCTTTATACAGTATGATCAGTATGATGAATATGTGTGTAGTATAAATACTACAATGTTTACATTGTCATGAGACCTGTACGGAAATACTGTATATTTACTGTATACATTTTTCATTTTCATTGTTAAGATGGAAACAATTACAATTCAGGATACAAACAAATGTGAGAAAGAAGACCATTTAAATAGTCAACTTTCTATCAATGTAAGTCAAATGGGATATTTAGTAAAATGTACAAATGAGATCACACACACCTATGAAATTATCTACTTGTATTGTTAAACAATTTGTGGAGAAGTAAAGTAAGTGCACACCTTGTAAGTACAATTTCAATAGCTGTAGGATAAGAGCCATGTAACCTGTATATGGTTTAATTGTATACTGTTAGGTTCTTTATGCTTTATTGAGCATATCCCCTAAATCTCTAAATCTGTGTATTTTACAGCTCATTAGCCTTTAAGAGCATTAGTGAAGCTCTGATTGGTGTTCAAGGCTAATTGAATGTACATGTATAACATAAATTTGATTTATGTAAAACATAAATCAACTCTTATCCACTCTTCCCAAACATGATGACTAACGCATAGAGTTCAAACTGTCCACAGCGTGACACACTTTCCTGAAGTATAATCATAAAAAACAATTATCATCACACAAGCATGACAAGGACGATGCTGTTTAGTCGGCTATGAAAGGTTATAATCTAATGTCTGAGCCAATTAGAGACGTCCTGGTGTGGATCAGTGACAAATGGAGGAAACCTCTGTGATGTGTGTCTTTAAGCAACAAGGAAATCATATTCTTGCAAGACAGCACCCTGGGATATAGTACTTTTGCACTTGAATATTTTTGTCTTTTTAACAAGTTTAACCATTCACTATCATTTAAAAGTTAAGGGTTAGTTGAATGAAATGTTTCTTTTGACCTTCATCAAATCTAAATCTAGATCTGAAGGCGTATAACGAAATGTCTGAAATTAGACATTTTATCAGTTTCTTTTATAAAAATACTAAAGTTTTATTAATAAAGATTGTTTTTTAAATAGATGACTTTGAAAAATGGAGAAAACGCAGTCCATCAAAGTACAGCATATAGACAAGAACTGCTTAAATATTTTTCTAAAAACATAAAAGGATGAGAAATTGGCTGACAAGATGCCAGGATGTTTTTTTTTTTATATGTTTTGACACAATATAATTGCTATGAAATTATAGTCGAAATTATTACAGCAAGGAAATGTTGGTGAAAGCCCATTTTAATATATTGAATCAATCCAAGTTATGTGGTCAAATATAACCCTTTCACTATTGGTGAATTCCACAAGAAAATCTCTCCAGATTTGCACTTAATTCAATATTTTGGAAAGGTGATGAGTTTGCTGGATTAAACAGATTTTTATAAAGACAGATAAGCCAAGACAAACATAATTACAGAAGATGATGATTCATCGTCTAAACACACAAACACATATTTCGGTGCCCCCAAATATTAGATGACATTAAAATAACTTCATTTTACAAATTGCATATTCACAGACTCTCTGCAGAGCTCTTTGGCAGGTTCAATCCTGTAATTCATTCTGACAAAAATGAGCATTTAACATGACACGGCAATAACATTTACCCCAGAGGTACTGCCACCATAATATTCTCCCAGTCGCTGCCAAATAATACATTCTATTCTTGACATTGCATGATGTGATACTACTCAATTACAAACAGATTGATTGCATTTTCCTGGGTAAACAACTACATTTTTAAATCTAAATTAATCTAAAATTGGAGTTGTTTATCATTTATTGTGTTATTTTACACCCATGGTACCTTTGGGCATTTGCAGGGATTTATAGTCAATGCCAAATCACTCTCCTAAAGTTTCATTTCCAAAACAGACAGAATTTATATTTGAAAGAGTGCCCTAAATATGAAAATATTGTCAATTTACTGACTCTCATGTTGTTCCAAACCTATATTTAAAAAACACATTCATATGATATATATATATATATACACACAGTACACTCTTGCACACAGGAGCCAGTAGTAAGCAGCAACATGAAAGCTAACTTGAACAAACATTCAGCTGCCCGGTAGATGAACCACCAACAGATCTAGGTCACTTTAAAAAATGGAACGTTTCATTTTCAAGTTACTAGTACCAATTGCAGTTGCAGGATATTGGATCATAAGGAACCAAAAAGGTGCTTAATAATTCAAGACATCCTCTCATGAGACTCCAAAGACTTTCTGTGGTGAAGCTATAACTGGATAAAAGATCTGCAATATGGACAATAATGTTATTTTTTGGCACAGCGCTTTGCTGAAACAATACTTCTTGGCCGCTCTTATTAATAGTTAGACAAGCAACTGATACACAATACAGGATGAGATACAGAAATGCAGCGTGTGGGGGTGGTACTCTGAATGCAGGGTTGAGTTAAGGGTCTCGTACGAAACTGTATATGTTAAGATCTCAATTCTGTCCATGACCAAAAACCAACCGGGCATCGAACGCCCCTCTCAGAGCACCATGACAGCACAGCAGGTAAAGAGATCAGAACAGCCGGAGGCTGGGCAGAGGTCAGGCATTTTTAAAGATAGCCTGCTATGAGACACACAATCTTCCTCCAGACTTAAAACTGTGAATGTTTCCTGACCTCACACTTCCAACACTCACACACAAAGCCTCTGGTTTTCATCCACCGTTGTCCATCCACTGCTCAGATGGGAATAGACTTTACCCGGCCTCTAACACATGAATTCCAATTCAGGTTCAGCACATGAAGGAAATAGCCTGAATGCTCTATTCGTTCCTATTCCCTGTATCTGTACTAGTGATATGAGGTTGGCTTATGAAATGTGGGTCCAATTTCCCCTCTTTTCCACTGCATTTAATGTTTTCCATTTCAAGGAGAAATTCAGATTCAACAGCATCCACCAACTTATCCTACTTTTATGTTTATTTTAACAAACTATTCATTAAAACTATGTCACACATGTATATGTCTTTACTGTAAAGTATTTTATGGATAGTTTATGTGGTACCTAACTGTTGTTTGGCTACTATTAATAGTTACCTTTCTTCAGATTGTTAGTCATCAAATCCTTGGTTTAAAGGTTCAGCTTTTATTGAACCAAACTGAGCACATGCTTAAAACAGATTCGCACATTCATTTCAATGAAACATTTCAAGTCAAGTTCTTTTAAATCAGATGTAAGCGACAGTGGTAATGTCGGAGTGGGTGAATTGTTTACTTTGTAATTAGTCCATTCATTTCATCAGTTGATTCATTCAGGGCCATTTGCAAACAAATTGTAAACATGATGTTTAATCAGCCAATCAGAGCAACAAGAAATCACCGCCACTTCTAACATGACGTCAGGCCTACCTTATCCACTGATGGAAAATGGCACTTTAGAAAACCACATTATACATTTAATGTCATATTTGTCATAATTTTTTGTTTGATTTCTATAGAAATTCTCTTTCCACACCAGGGAAGACTCCACTGACACGTGCACGCTCGCTCTTGTGAAGTGTTATTTACTGTCATTAAAAATCTATTTGAAAACAATGGCAGCATAAGGTGCAAAATAGCAACAGGACACTGATACTAGCAGTCTTGGAAGTTCCAAAGCTTTCTTTGTCATCTTCACACCCCTGTTTCCCTGAGGCTGTACTGTGGGTATTACAGAGATATCAGTGTGGCACGGTAAAGCTCATCGCAGGTGAAAGACATGCAGGGAAATACTGCTGAACAAAAATACTTGTACACTGCAACAAAACATTTTGAGCTTTACAATTTAAAGATACTGACAAAAAAAAGTGAAAAGCTATAGCTTTGTTTCCGTCCGATCTTAATGCACATTTGGGAATATCGCATAAAAAAAATGGATGGAAACACAAAGATGCGCATAAACTCTAAAAATGCACATACAAAAACGTATGCGCTCAACTGAGTAGGAAAATGTTTTATTTGTTTTTATTTTGTTAGGAATAAATGCGCATAAACCACGATGGAAACACATTTACAGAAACAACAAAATGGCTTCATCTATAGTGCTGCAACTTCCATCTTTTTCCGTGTTATTTGGCGCCAAATTATCAGGAAGTTACTGCTGACTCATTGGATGGAAATGGTGCCTTAACCGCAAACGTTTTACATGTTAATGTATAATGTGACACATGGCAGACAAACTTCAATATTCAGACAATGTTGGATGTTCACATTTATTGAAAGGAAGAGTGACAAATGCTTCTTTATGAGAGAGAATTAACACAAATAAAAAGTAAACAGGATGATAAAAGCCAACAACACAAAAGGTATTAGCAGTTTATTTGAAAAGATAGCTAGTCTTAGTGTGCTTTGTTTTATTGTTTTGTTTTTTGTTTAGTATGCATTTATTCACTCTTAAAATTTTTAAGGGAACAATTGCATTACTAACAAGCATTAAGTTAACTCATCTAAGGGTGACAGACACAAGATAAAAGTTCTAACACAATGTGGCAATTTAATTGCATCTCAAAACTCACAAAGTCTGAGCGACAAATTAGTCACCACCTTTGATGCGTTCTGTCTAGAGTACGAAAGGAAAACAAGCATGAAACAAGAAACTTTCAGATGACAAGTGCAACATTACCATTAGCAATTCCGCAGCGGTTATTAGAAATTGAGAATTTTACAATGTCAGCAAGCCTTATCAATGCAATTAATCACAGCCCTGAGTGAGTTACACGAAAAAGCATTCTTCTCACTTATCACATCTGACTCACAAAACACTGTAATGTGATGGCGGAAAGTCTCATCGGGCTGACAATAATCCTGCGGTCAATGTTATCATTATAAAGGACCTCTGCTCTCATAGACACATAGACATTCTGCTCATACGGGTGGAGGGGTTATCATGAGGGGATGGGAAATTGCTGTTAATTAAATACTTTTATTTAAAAAGTTTTATGATTGCTTATTACAATAGTGTTCAATTGTTAATAATGGATAAGTGCAAGGTATTTCTACACCTAGGTTAAAGCAACATCCAAAAGGTAAAGGCACAATTATCCAAAAACCACTACCACTGTGTTATACATTTTGTGTTATACATTTTGCTGTTTTGAACATTGCACTTTACCTAAGAAATAACACTAGACTAGACTTCTAGGAATAGAAGTAAAAAATAGACGTTTTGCATTACGATATATATTAACAAATGAATGTCTACTGATGCTCCTAATCTATATATATATATATATATATATATATATGAAGAGTTTGGTTCCAAAACGCTATAAATCCATTTTTACATTTTTCAAAATTCATGTTTTTTATTATGTTATCATGTTTTTATTGTGTTTTATTGTGTTAGTTAGCTGTATTTATTTTTGTTATTATGGCTTAAATCAAAACTAACCAACTGCAGTTTGATATTAATTGGAATGCACAATCAAAAAACATGATTTTTGAACATTTTTGAAAATGGATTTATAGCGTTTTGGAACCAAACTCTTCATATATATATATATATATATATATATACACTGATAAGCCAATTACTTTTTTCTTTTACTTTTTATTGTACAAGGACCAAAATATTGTCCGCATCCTCTGCCTGTAAATACAAACCCCATGCTTAAGCCCGGCTCCCATATAAGCGCTTTTAACCGAGGCAAGGTGCATTTGCTCAAGTCCTGTTTTGTGTTCTGCCTGGTGAAATGGTACAAGCACCCTCATTAGGACTCATGTACTGGCATTCTGTGAAGCGGCCCAGGAAAATTGACAGGCTCATTACCACGAGCTCCTTGAATGTCTGGGTTTCGTTTAAGGAGAGATGACAGTTCTATTTACCCTGAGCACCTCGGCTACACCTCTGCTCTTAGACGCAGAAGAAAACACAGCCAATATGGGGATTTAATATTTGAAGGTACTATATACAGGTATAGAGTGGCCTAACCCTTTGGTTTTAGGCTTTGCTGTCAGTCAATCACACAAAACAGTTTTGGAGAGCGCATGCTAATCGACTCGCATGCAGGGACCTGTGGAACCTCTTTAATCTGTTGTATTCAACCCTCATGAATGTGACATTCAGTGCTTTCATCTCATGAACCCATGTGATGTTGATGGAATGCTGTGGAATCACATTGCAGATTTTGCCGTTATAGTGATAGTTCACACAAAAATTTAATTATTTACTTACGTTCTTGTCATTTTAAACCAGTATGACTTTATTTCTCCTGCAGAACACCAAAGAAGAACCGAACTAGGGCGGTACCCATTCACTTCTATTGTATGGAAACAAAACCAATGGAAGCCAATGGGTACCGACATTGTTCGGTTACCAACATTCTTTAAAATGTCTTTTTGTGTTCTGCAGATGAAAGCAATATAGGTGTGAAATGACAAGAAAGTGAGTAAATGATGACAGAATTTTCATTATTGGTGTTGTTTTGGGTAAACACCAATAAAATATATTCCTTGAATGAACTTTAAGTTGTCTGGCTAAAAAGCAAAGTGAATACATTTAAACATAAATATATATTCCTTCAAGGTTAAGTGGACCATTAATAATTCATAAAGAACAGGAGGAGAAAGCTGTTGTTTTTTAATTACGTTGCTGATGTTATGACCACCACCATCATCCTGTACAAACTAATAAGCTGACTTCACATCAGAATGAAGAGAAAAGAAAAGCCGAGTCAGATCTGCAGGGGATTTACATTCGGCTGCTGAGAGCATTAGGATCATTCTTCTGTAACCAAGAGAAGAAACATTTAAAAAAAAGAAATCAGACAGCCCACCAAACACAATAAAAAACAACAAAACTAGTCCCTTTGCAGCACTCAAATACTGTGATATTTCACAGGTGTACTTCAGTATGCAGTCCACAAAGCCTGGTCGAAAAGCATATGACAGATTTGAATGCAATTTACGGTCTAATCCTTAATTTTGGCTCCAGGGTAGGTGACATTTGCAGGTGACAAGTGGTTCAATATGAGAATGAGTGGGATACGGTGTCTTATATTCTTGATTTACTGCAATTAGATTGAGGTATTTGATTTCATTTTAGTAAACGAATAGATCTTGTCTAATTGATGAATGTTAATTCAACTGCTTGGAGAATGATAAACATGACGCTCTGAAAGATTTGTGGGTTTTTCAAATGACAGTAAGTATATGCATTACACCGGCACAGACTGTTGAGGCTGGTTTGTTTGCTTTTTGCATTTATTTTAGCCTGAAGAGAGTTCAGTGAATTGCGGGGTGCGAGGAGATTCAAACAGCCAGTGAGTCATGCAAGAGTCACTTCATTATTAGCGAAACAGCCAGCTCTTAAGTTAGAAATTACAATATAACATTTTGAGAAATAACAAGAAAACCTTGAGGTGCGAGTTTACAATGTTGTTAATGAGCAGAACACAACAGCACACAACAGCAATGAGGATTATGAAGAATTTACAGCATGACATCAGTTGATAGCTGATCTAAAAATTAAAAGTGGCTGGATAGGAACTAACTCAAGTTGTGAACCTACTAATGTAACAATGTACTGTACATTTTTCATAGTCACGTTTTTAACAACATTAATTGCACACATAAACACTGAGTGAGACTGAACTACATGTTCTTCCGGTACATATCCACAAAGAATAGAGTCCCTGTAGATTATTTCTGATAACAAGTCAAGAAATAACAAGTAAATTACATTAAGTTGCAAGTTAAAAGTATGTCTAGCCAGTATTATTTTGGGTTACCAACAGAAGAACTGTTACTTTGCCACAAAGTATGTGTACGTCCGATGAGAGGCAGATTCTCTACGAGCATCACGCGTGCAGTACACAAAACTGTTTCATTCAAAACACTCATTCACTGAGAATAATGTATTAGTAAATGTTGAAATTAATATGAACTAACATAAATAAATGCTGTAAAAGTATCGTACATTATTAGTTCATGTTAGCATAGCATCAACCAATTGTTAACAATTTTAAAACGTTAGCTTGCCAAACTACAAGCTAATCAAAATTTGAAGCTGTTTCCCAACACTGCTGGAGCCATTGTCTTACTGCAATGTTTCTGAACTGTTTCAACACAAAAAAAGATTAAATTGCCAGAAGAGATAAGCACCACAACAGTAGCAGCTGTATAAAAGCCTAAAGCTGTGTGCATGTGTGCGCGTGTGTGAGAGAGCAGGAAGTGTAGGAGAGCGACAGCAAGCGAAAGAAAAAGACAGAAAAGAAGAATGTTTGTGCATCAGTGTGACAAAAATGGAGAGCAATGGAAGGAGAGAGAATAGGTGAACGCCTGTGCGTAGGAGAAAATAAAGAAAGAGACAGTAGAAAAGAATCTAAGATGGAGTGGACGGCTGAAATCTTGTAGAAAGACTGCAGACGCTGGCGCGCATGTCATTTATTTCAGTATGACGGGCTAATGAACAGTGGCTGTCACTGGAGACGGATTGTACCGTGTCCAGGTCTTAATAGAGCCCACAGACAGAGGAGAGGGTGAGATCTATAAAATCTATACTTATCTCTGTGGGCAGATCATCTGCTCAATCTTGCTTTAGATTTTTTAAAAGGCGCATGGGCATATGCCGTGCGTTCACACCGAAAACTGAAAGCATATGGAGGTGGTGGGGACATATCTCATGTGGTTAGATGTCCTTAGTCCAGAACAGAAAAGCCTGAGCTTGTCCCATTATGTTGACATGTAGCCAAAGCAATGAAGAGGTGTGAACCGCATAAATATGCTTTAATTTAATACATTTACAGATCACAGTTTTACATAAAATGCCAAAATAGAAACACAGCACAAACAAACTAGTCACCCTCTATGTCACTGGGTTTAGCAAATATCTAACCAATAAAAAGTATTGCTTTGACAACACAGTATTTAATCATTGAAAAAGTACAAGTGCTTTTTCATATAACCGAAAAACAACGTATTTGGACATCGAAGGTTTCGGAAGGACAGGAACAATATGCAGTTTTAAATTTTTTCTGTGTGTTGGGCCACTGGGGGTCTCTTAGCCCGAAGCCCCTTGACAGTCAAAGTCCCCAGGGGACCAATCTGTCATCTGTCCTTGATACTTTCCTATCAGAAAACAAATAACAAAACAGAAATCCAAAAGAGTATCTCACTCATGAACATTTTGCTTGCGTCATCTAGTTCTTTCTTCATAATGGACAATGAACTTGGCAAAAGCATCTTAATGAGCTCTTAAACTGTCCTACAGCTGTATTCATCAGACATTCACGCACACACACACTTACAGTGCGCCACCTTTCAATGCCAGCCTCTAATCCAGCCATCCCACACTTCAATTATTTATCCATCACCAAGTCAGGCTTTCTGCCACTTTCTCTGTGATTACGCCACTCGTCTCCACGGCGTGATTGCCCAAGACAGTGCGGTACAATAGACGTGCTGAACCAACCTGGATTAAATGCGCCATTACACAGGGAGTCCAGATAGCTGATGCTACTTTAAAGCAAGTCATGAGAATAACGGTACAGGTACATTTTGGCTTTTGCCTCTTGCGTATTAAACTGAAGGTCTCGCGAATGCAGAGGTCGCAGGTGAAGGTGGGCAGCTGGCGTGCAGAATGCCAAAGAGCTACGGGCTGCGACTAAGCGCACATGGTAAAAATGCCAAAGGCAGGGGTTTCATTCTCGCTACGCTAATCCTTTAAGGCTATATTGAGCTAAATGCTGTTAAGATAACCTAACCTTTAGCAAACACACATCAAATGTCACAATCAATGCTCTTCACCCAAATCCTTTTCTGTTCTCTACCTCACCTTTGTATTCGCATTTAAAACAAAGACGAACCCGCCGGGGCTCGACTGAAGTTCAAATAACAACCGGTCTTATCTGCTTCTACCAGCCGAAACACTTAAAATGGAGTGTGATGAAAAGAGAGACATTAATATTCAAGGTTAATTCTTTTTGGATGTCTAATACATTTGATAACGCATGCGTTTTGCTTACGGCCAATACATTGACGGCAACACATCATCAATCCATGTACACGTTTTATGGGATCGGACGATGATCCCTGTGTCAATCACACCATTAATCCCAAGCTGTCCGATTTTTTCTTTGCTGGCCATGAAACACCTGTGGTGAATTCCAAATCGCATTTCTGCACCCTTGAAGGTCGTTGTTGGACAATACTTTAAAACAAAAGAAAGCAAGCAAATTGTACATAATGGGGTTTTTTCATGATGATTTGAGAATTTTTGCAATTTTTACAATCTGACAATTTCAGTTTATATGTTAAGAAAAACACTAAATTGAGAGACATATCTCAAAGTTGAAATCATACAAATAGTTTTCTCAACACTGTTCATAATAAAATGTTTTTACAACTATAGGCAGCTTGTCAAGCTCGTATTCAAGTCACGTACTGAAAGTGACCTATTTGTCAGATATGGTGACCCATACCCGAAATGTGACCTCTGCATTTAACCCAACCAGTGAAAAGTGAACACACACACTTCAAGTCGTGAAAACACATACACCGGGGCAGCTAACACTGCAGCGCCCGGGGAGCAAACAGGGGTAAGGTGCCTTGCTCAAGGGCACGTCAGTTGTTACCTGCCGGTACTGAGAATCGAACCGGCAACCTTCTGGTTACGAGTCCGACTCTCTAACCATTAGGCCACAACTGCCCTGTGAGGTTTACCAAATGTACACATACGAGACCACATCAGAATGCTTATACTTCGGAGTTAGTAGGTCATGTTCACTTTTCAGTACCTAGAGTGTGAACCAAAGGATTGAGGTAAGTACCACAAGTCTGATTCAAATCCTGCATCCATGCATAAAACACTAACAGAAATATGTTGAAGAACATAAACAGAATTTGTCAGCTGTGAAGGAAATCAAATTTGAGATGAAGAATGAGTAAAAGAAAAAGAGAACGGGAGAGTAATCTAGAGTTGAAAACTTTGTAGTGTCCATCCGATTGTTAAGCCTGATGTCATGCACCACTATATATGGAAGGTCATATATCGTTTCTGGGTCCAACCGCTCTATCAGATTCCATAGACAAAATGGAATTGCCGTGATGTAAACCTGCCGAAAACCCACAATCCCATCTTTTATCCCCATAACGAAATCACAAATGGCCACACAGCGATTCTTTTTTCACAAACAACTACAATATTGATGTCGAGATTCTGAGAGCCTGGAGACTGTAGTGCAGTGGTTCTTAAACTTTTCAGATCAAGTACCACCTTTAATAAAATTAGTTGTTGCAAGTACCACCTAATGACCGCCATAGAAAATCATATGAATAAACCCTCAAATTAATAGTAGAGCTGTGAATCTTTATATCTACACCTCGTCCTCCAATTCTAATGTATTATTAATAATATAATCACTTTTTTATTTACCAGCTAATAGTAAGAGTGGACACAAAACTTTTCTGTAGTGCACTGTAAACAGGGCTCTGTAAATATGACTATGAATTATGGGGGATTTATACATTTTTTGGGGACTTGCAAAAAGACTGCAAAGCTATATTAATGACAATGTGGCAAGAATATTTTACACAGATGATAAATAAATATACGTGTACTTAAACATCAAGAGAACAGCTGTATATAACAGAGACTCACACTTGTCAAAGCGTCGAGTCAAAACTAAATCACGGCGCGCTTCATTGATTTAACCTCGAGTAGATGCAGACGCGTGTTGAATTAGCGCTTTACAGAAATAACAACAGCTTTAAACAGCGGTTCAAGTGTAGAAATACATATGACGCTTAATTTACACGCAGCTCATTGGAAGAGAAAGAGTGAGAGACTCACAAGCGTCTGCGTCTGTCTGCTCTCGCTCTGTGTTTGAGCTGCCTGTCACGCGCCTGACTTACATCGACCAATTATAGGCTAAATAAACAATAATTCATACAACTATAGTAAAATTGCACATACGCTGAGATGTATTCCATATTTATTTATCATGTATTAAACATTTAAAATGTTTTTAAAACATGAACTATAAATGAATATCTCATTAATTTTCTGTCATGTCACCTACCACCAGGGGTCTCTTCAAGTAACACTAGTGGAACACGTACCACAGTTTGAGAAGCACTGCTGTAGTGTATACTGTGAGTTTATAAACGCTTTGATTAAATGTGTGATATAAAAGGCCGTTTAAATAATATCCTTCATTGGAAATGGGCGGAGGCCCAAGTTGGGCCCGGACAGTATTACTTACGAATTAGTAGGTCGTCTTCTGATCTTCTGACCTGATGCCAACCTCTAAAGCCTCTGAACACCTTAACAACACCCTTGCAAACATGGCCGCCAAGTAACACGACTTCTCTGGTTGCATTCATTAAATGCGTAACTTGTAACGTGTGTGGGCTTTATTATAGACAATAAACCATTAGATGAAACAGGTGCTTGAAAAAGTGCATTGTAAGTACAGGTGTATCTTTCTATTGTTTCCGAAGAGCCTTCAGTCCACATTTTTACACCTAATGCGTGATATTTGGCTCATAACTGATTCACAAGGAATGCTCTGTGCCCATTCATAGCATGTTCATGGCCGCCTTTATTATGCTTGTGAAATAACACTTTGTAAAGTGGAGCTCTGGCTCTTTTAAACTGCAAATGATCTGATTGTTTCAGCATACAATAACCTCCATACAGCCGTATGCTAATGTAGTGGATTAGATTGTCCAGAAAAACTGCACCCCAACAATATTAGCATCTGTTCTGTGTTATTCCCTGCCTGAACACTGCACCCAAACACTGACGTTGCTGATGCGATTTTTATCTTGATAGTCATTTTAATACCTATTATGTTAAAGAGGTAGCTTTTAATAGATTGGCTTTATTGTTAATATTCATATGAGAAATTAAAAAGTAATGCTGTTGGTTTGCCGCACAAGGTGTTCTGATCAGTGTATAGCATCAAGCAGAAATTAAGATCAGTACTTCACCCTCTCCTGAGCATCTGTCACATCAGGGAATACATCATCATGTCGTGACAACACTTCAAGGCCCCAACAGATCGATAAGTAAATGACGCTGGTTGTGTGCACACAAACAATCAAAGGGTGAGAAAACACTGTCAAAGCTGCTTTGGCCCTCGACGGCAAGCCCTCTGAAATACAGTACAGCCGTCAGGGGATGAGGACAGGACCTAACATGCCCAGTAGAGATGAAACATGGGACCTTCCTCTGACCTCAAATGAAACACTTACAGAGAGTTTAATTCAGTTCGGTGACCCCTAACAATCCAAACAGGACTGAGGGATATTCCTGCCACTTGCTTTAGCCTTAAAGAAATGATTAGATGCTGGGACAGTTGACTCATCTCTTCCTCACATATACAGTCTACTTGCTAGTCCTAACAACCAAGCGCCTGTAGCTAGACGCAGAAGCTGCAAATAAAGGGAAAAATTAATTGGTTGGTTATAACAGCAAACAATATTTACAGATGTGGGGAAAAAGAAGGCCAGAGGCTCACTTCTAAAAAAATTACACATACAGCCTACGATGCTTATTTGAAATATGGCAAACTCTGTCTCTCTCTGGTTATTTGTCATAAAGTACATAAAAAACACACAAAAAAAGACTTTTATTCCCCAATAAAATAATAAATCATTGCCAACTCAAAGAAAATAATTAACCGCGCTTCCAAAAGCAAAACTCACACAAACACACTATCACAAGCGCATGCAAGCACACAAGACCAACGCAATAAAGTGAAACCAGCTCGTTTCTGTCAGCTCGTGAAAAAGTTGTAATGAGTGTACAGTATAAATCTACTGTACCGCAACGTCTTCTCTCTTTGCATCTGTCTGCGCAGCTCGCTGTGACATTTCTGCATTTCCACAGCACTCGTTTATCATCAGCCTCACTTCATTTGAACGTCATATAAAATATGGAGAAAACTTTCTCACATGGCCTTTGAGGGGCCGTGAGCCAAAAATGGCCAGTGTATTGCAGACTGTAGATGACAGTAATTAATTAAAGCTGAATACGGTATGATAATAGGCTCGGCGTTTATAATTAGGTTCAAGAGCCTCCGAAGAACATTTCTGTACACCTGGTTCATATTCTACACCTGTAATTAAAAAAAGATCGTTCGGGGAAGATTAGCTTTGTTGGCTCTTGATTAGATCTGCAACGTTCAGCAAGTGTCTTGTCATGACCGCATAACAGTACACGACAGCATCCAACTTAATGCTAATTTTAAACAGTGCCTGTCTAATGGAGTTGCTATCACAAAGGTTGCAGGTTAATACATAGAAACGCTGACCCAGAAAACTGACATTGACAATTACCACATTTTATATACTTCTTTGTTGCTTATAAGTATAATATTCATAGAAATGCAATTAGAAATAGTAAAGTGCCATTTAAGCAATGTCTGTTAAGATTTAGGAATTAATTTTTTTATTGAAAAGACAGGAATTGAGAGGAGAAAGAGATACAATATTTGACTAGTGTAAACGTAAAAATGGCAACTCTTTGGATAGGAAACCAAAAATACATTCACACGCTTGCATGTAATCCTGAAGAGGCCATTATCTGTTGAAAAGGAAACAGGCTCATCTGCCAAACCATTAGAAACCATTAGATGCATTCTAGCTTTAAGTCCTCATAGTGAGCAGTGGTCATAAACAGCAGTTTAAGTGTTTACAATAAAATTAGAACAGATTACAAGGTTAAAGACAACTACTGGCATTGTATTGCAAAGACCTCTTCTATTATTAGGAGCTACACTGTGTTTAACATGGCAAGCTATAAAAAAAACATATGTTACATCCATAAAAATGGGTTTGCGATGGCTTATTTTGGCAAACCTAAAAGACACAGCTGACAGTAACACACATGTGCGGTTATTTATTTTCATATGTGCAAATTATTGCCTCAGCTCCCCCAAAACCAAATGTTTCTCTACTTCCCTATGCTTGCTTGCAATGAGCTTTTAATAGCTCTAAACATGAAAGTGAGACATAAATCTTATGTGAAATATTCTTCAGCTGGGAAACTCTTGATACAAATGCTCCAGTTTGCCAAACTCTAATACCAACTGGCTAATTTATACTTTCACTGTCAGTTATGCATTCAGGTTCTTAGTCAGCCTGCGGGGGGATTGATTGAGGAATCTCTTCTGTGGGCAGCTACCTGGAATCCTTCCACCTAATGAATGACTGGTGGGCTAAGCTTTCAAAGACGATCAACAGAAAATATGATTTATTGGCTCCTGCAATTTGTTTTCCATGTTATTCATCATTGCTGTTATCGTAACACTTCTTTTTTAGGGGTGTGCGATAAGCCAGATTGATACAGAACAAAAAGACTGTATAAAGTAAGGTCAAAGGTGCAAGCATATACTGTTCAATCTTAAAATGACAGATACAGACAGACTAGGAAACACACAGACAATAAGACTGACAGTGATTTAACGGGCACCTGAGGTCAACACTGAAAGTTGACAGGAGAAATAAAAACCTCCCTCTGCCTGAATAATTCAGTGGATGTGTTCCATCCACAGCACAGAAATCTTAAAAGGATCTTTCACACTAATTGTAAGTCACGTTTCTAAGTTACTGTCTGCCCTTTTCATGAGCTCATACATCTCTACCTTTTACAAGCCAAGTGCAATTTTCTCCCATTTACTGTAACAGGAATATTGCTATATATATATTGTGCTGTATATGCAGTGGAGCCCAAAAGTTTGAGACCATATTCTGTGATTTCATCTTGAAGTCAGACATCCAACTTCTAAACTTGGGGAAGATCGAGCAGATCAATACCGACGTCAGGGAAAAAGCATCATTTGACAGCACATTTTTTGGGGGGATTTAATAAAACTGAAAACAAAAAATGTTTAACTTGAAAGGACCAAGAAATATTAAAGACCCTACTGCTGGGCGTTATGAAGGTATATACTGTTGTGACCCCAGATGTTTCTTTTCTGTGTATACTGCAGTATGTAAACAAAAGTGGGCGTGGCTAACTCCTGTGCTGCGCTCTTGCACCTTAGACTGAGTGAGATGTTGCAAATAAAAAAAAACACGAAGATAAACGCACAAATCAGTAAGACCCACAACTGAATCCTGTGGAAGAGGAGGAGCTTATTAATAATATATATATTAATCGTAATATATATATTAATCGATTAATCGTCAGTATTGTTAATCGTCATTGTGATTAATCACATCCAGAATAAAGGTTTGTGTTTACATAATAGATGTCTATTTACTGTGCATATTAATTTTGTATTTATAAAAACAAACCCATTCATTAAACACCCATACACCCATAAAATATAAAAATTAATAAACATTTAAATATAATTTCAATTATTGGTAAATATAAATAAATACATCTAAATATTTCCTAAATATATATAGGCCTACATATACGTGTTTGTGTTTATAAATACAAAATGAATATGCATAGTAAACAGACATCTATTATGTACAAACTATTACATAACAGACATCTATTAACACAAACTTTTATTCTGAATGCGATTAATAGCAATTAATCTTTTGACAGCCCTAATATATATATATATATATATATATATATAACTATAATGAGGTATAAACTGTTATCATGAAATAAAATAACGATCATACAGGTTTTTGGTCATACCCCCCACCTGTGGAAGACCTTCCACCATTTCTAAGTCACAAACAATATGTAAGCAACTGTGACACTTTCTTGCTTCCTTTGAGGCACACAAGATTCTCACAACACATTTTAAAATCATACTGAGATAACAGATCATTGGGTTTGTTATCTTGAGTGCATCCTGCCAAAGAGGGGGACAAACTTATCAAATACTAAAAAATTCCTAAATGTGGAATGCATGTTAACTTCTTCATTTAGTATACTTCACAAACTGATAACAATTTCATTTGTAATGACAATTTTGCATTTGTTCTCACAGGAAGTTCAAGTGCAGAATGCTCAGTATGCAGAATGGCAGAGACGCATCGATGGTGGCAACAGTATAAAGTACAAGTATAAAGATACGACACTATCTTTTTAAAAACTTTCACCTGGGCTTAAGGTGAAAGAACTGCTTATTTTAATTGCACTTTTGGAGAAACGGCAGCGAAAGGTTTCTGCTGATACAGAAAAATAAATCCACATATCTTGCTAGATAAAGTAGCGCTGGAAACTGTCATAAGAAACAATATGCAAAGGTTATATTATAATCTTGAAGGTTGCAGAGCAGACAAAACCCACAACTCCAAAAATATTATACTGCCCCGACACAATTGTTGATAAGCCTGTGAGATTCTCATTTAATTCTGTACATTTCTAAAAGGCTTGTGGATGTCAGACTAAAACAACAGACTAACCTAGAAGCATTTTGTCTCCATATATTGCATCAAAAACCAATAAGATCCTTCATACAGCCTTTCCTATTCCAAAGTTTTTAATTAGCTAGTGGCTATCCATACATCTATTATTCCTATGCATGGAAGTTTTTTCAAAAATCCCAGCATGTGCCCATGTACCATATAACAGAGCAAACTGAGAATGTTGTCACCTCCAGGAAGCCTGACTTGAGTCACATATTGTATAGAACAAGATCTCCACAGCTCAATGAACTCCCTCTCTTGTAGTCTCTTCCCCTACCGTCTCTCTCAAACACGGTAATGATGCTCGCCCCTCGGGGCTTCGCGTGCTATCCTTAATGGGAAAATTCATCAATGTCGGTCCCGTCTCCATGCGCATCCAGGTTAATTGTGTCTGTTTACAAATGCATACACTATCCACTTCGCTGTGCTTTAGAAGGAAGAATAAGAGAGAAGCTGAAGAAGCACGTGCCAAGACTATAGAAAATTGTACATCCAATACAACGCTGTGCAACAGAGCAGCCAGCCATCACAGTGGGACATAGAAAGAGACACAGAATGAAAGAATCTCTGGACTCATTTTCCAGGAAAGACTTCCATGCCATCACTCTTGACTGGGCGTTTGTAGCGACACAAGAGAATGCTACTCACTGTGAACTCTTGCTCAATCCCTGGGGACACTGGGCATTTCTCCCATGTGCCTAGAGCATATTGTGAGCCATCTGGTGCCCATCTTCTGTCCCTGCTTGGTATACGCGACCAGACCAGGAAGAGCAAGCTTTCAATCACAGAACCAATAAAATCAGCTCATTACAGGTCAGTGGACTCATCATATAGAAGTCCCATACCTGCCCTAAAATAATGGAGGAGATATTTTTTATCCACATTTCTAATAAACCTTTCTTTTTGTTTTCTTCCTCTTGATCTTTTAATGTTCCTTTCTATATCTGTTACTATTCCAAACTAGATACTAAAATTGATGGCGCACAATAAAGGGATAGTTCTCCAAAAATGACCCTCATATGACCTGTATATGACTCTTTCTTCTGTGGAACGCAAATGAAGATATTTTGAGAAATGTCTCACTGGTTTTGTGTCCATACAATGGAAGTCAATGGTCGGCCAATGTCGTTTAGTTACATTCTTTAAAATATATACTTTTGTGTTTTGCAGAAGAAAGAAAGTCACATAGGTTTGGAATGACATGAGGGTGAGTAAATAATGCAATGATTTTTATTTTTATGAAAACTATCCCTTTAAGGTATAAGTTGTTTTCACATGACATCACGATGGAGGGCAGAAGTTATTTTCTCCATAGGAATTCACTATCACAAACTCAAAATACCTATGTTTTGCATTGTTTTGTATTGTTCAAATCAAGCATTTATTCCAGGAATAAACACCTCTCACGTTAAGGCTTGTTGGTCATAGAAGTTCATTAGAAAGAAACCACATAAGGTGCCTCAAGGCAGCAACAAACTGAGAACATAAAACTTTTCTGTTATCATGTTTATGTTTGATATCAGTGATAAACACATGTATTTACTTTGGTTTTTAGTGGTTGTTGTTTTGGTACGTTAAGCTGTTTCCTTACAATGGACTTCTATGTGGAAGAAATGCTTAACGCAAGATTTTTCGCTTTATTCATTTAATAATGGCTCGTTCTTATTAAAGGAAGCTATGTTTATTATATGTAAGGGTTGACAGACATTTGTCTTACCTGGTCATTGCCCAGGGTGTTAAACATAGGTTCTCCAAGTTTGTGATAGTGAATTCTTATGGAGAAAATCACTTGTTGCCCTCCAGCCGTGCCTCGCACATCATAAAAACCATGTGACTGAAAACAACCTATTGTATAGCCTTGTTATAGATGTTGGCCCACTTACAGCCCAATGTCTCTCCAACAATTTAGCAATATCTAATACTAGTACAACACTGAGGTTGGGCTCAATGTCTCTATGTCAGCTTGAGTCGATTATCTTCACTCTCATAGAACCAAATCATTTGGCATCAAATATGCTTCATCTGATTTTCCATAAAGATTTGGATGGGGGAGGTCCCAGACAAACTGGCCAAGCAGAAAGATGGCAAATGGCAAAATACAGCTAGCAGAGTCTCAGCAAAATGAGAAAATGGATTGTTATCAGGCTATCATGGTTCTGTGACTTGATAGAGACATTTTGTGCGCTTACTGGAATTCTTATAAAATTCATCACTCTCTGACAGTTACCTTCTCCCTGGAGATGAGAATTCATCTTGAATACTCCACACAACCGAACAGAGCAAACGGACATGGCAAATGTCGTTCTTGCTATCGTAAACAATTTATGACTTAAATGCGTGAGCAGAGGTTCCATTCAACACCGGGTGGACTAATATTCATATGACTCTAAATGCTTCACTTCATAAAGGCACACTTCAGTTTTCTAAGCGCTTTCGAGCAGACACTTTTATGCAGATTAGGCAACTTTTTACAACCAAGCAAAAATTTTCCATTCGAAAATATTGAGTCATGTCTTTTTCCTTACAGTTACCGTGAGGGTTAAGCAAAAAATCTGTATAAACGAAAAAGCTGAAAAGTCAACTATGAGATAACACTCACAACACACTAATAACAAAACTCATTCACATTCAAATCCAGTGCTGATCAATATTCATGCATTTTCATGTGTCTGCCCTGCCCTCATTGTATATGTATTTGCTGACCGAATTCCTTTTGCTTTGATGCATTAACTTGCCGACAAGAAATCAAAAGGCAATTTGCAACCAAATCAAATGGCAATTCACTCAGAATGAATGTAGTGTTCCAGGGTTCCTAGTCAATCAAAACAGTCTCCCGCGCTTAAGTACACACACACACACACACACACACACACACACACACACACACACACACACTCGCATACAATTCATGTACTGTAGTACATGTAGCTTTAAAGACAGTACGGTACCTTTCTGTAAACAATCATGTTCGGAGAATCCGCATCTGGGTCAGTTATGCCCACTGCTCCCTGGTCCTGTGAGGTTTGTGCCATGCTTGGTTTCTCTGTCTCTCTTTCTGTATCTGTGGAGAGTAAAGTACCAAAGAGAAAAGATTTCAGACGTACAGAAAAGACCCCAGCATACCACCCACACAATGAATGTGTACAGTTATTGTATGACGTGAGGGTGATAACAGAATTTTCATTGTTCTTTGATGAACTATAGAAGGGTGTGACAAGCAGGGTTGCCAAATCTGCACTTTTATGTTGCACATTGTATTGTACTGTAAGTATGTAACCTGCAAATTTGTAAAATATCTTTTGATTAGATAAAAACAATATCACTTAATGAGATTTACTTGCATATATTTAATAGATGGACATACATGCATAATAACATGCAAACGACTCTATCAATATAACATCATATTTTTGGTATTTAGGTTTTGTCCTAGTTTAGAGTGGTCATTGGGCCATAGAGTCTGAAATGACACACGGATGAGTAATCACCATAATCAGATTGTCTCAACATACTCTAGGTCACGGCATTCACAGCCTTTCTAATGGACAGGGGTGTCAGGGACCCCTGCCGTTTAGTCAATAAACCAGTCGTGGGATGACAACGTTGCGGTCAATAAATTCACTTGGGTTCGGACACCTCCAGTCACCTTAAATCAGTAAGTTCACTGCATTGTCACAGGTCGGAAACACAATAGGACTCAGCTTTCCACTCGGCTAATCAGTTGAGTCGCTTAGGAGGAGATTTAGCCAGCACTCATAACAGATGCTGGCAGAGAGGACAACAGATCTGTTTCCAGTGTCAGATGAAGCATCTTTTCTGCAGCCCCCTTGTGTGCAAAGTGAGAGCAAAGGAGGAGTCTTGAGTTTCTTTATTGCCAGATCACCAGCCTATAGTGGCTTTTCTATTAAAAAATATAACATTAACATTTTGCAGCTTGGGACAGAGAGAGAGACAGCCGTGTGTCACCTGGACGAGTACGTCAAATAAAATGATGAAATAAACAAGTGCACTTGAATAGGTTGCGCACCTCCACGATGGCCAAATGAGGAGCGCGCACGTACCAGCTGTTTGAGATCAACAGCAAATGAATAGCGAACCCAAAGGTGAACGTGCTTTTAATGTGTGCGTGGGAACGATTTCGGCGCGTCGCACTGCACAACAAACATGTGCAATTATTAATAACAAAAAAGAACGAAAAAAAAAGACAAACAGCTGCTTTCAGCGCGCAATTCCCACAGGAACACCGGCCCCAATTCACACAGCACTCCACAGAGCGATGCCGAATATAGAGACAGGAAAACCCTGTCACTGGAAAGACACGCGCCAGCCCGAATTCACGCTCGCGCTCACTCGTCCTCACACGCGCGAGCGCGCAGCAGGGAGCGAGAAAAAAAAAAGAGCGCGAGCACAGCCCAGCGAACGACAGGATGATTCACTTCAAACTCCTCAGAAAACTCACCGAAATCCGCGGAAATGCGTAAGTTTCGAAACATTTCAAGTTTGTACAGACTGCCCGTGCTTGACAGCTCACGGTAACGCGCGAACACACTTCCCTCACACTCCGCACAAGTGATGACTGGAAGAGCGCATTACCTTAGTAACGAAGTGCCGCCTCGTCCACTCCTCGAGCTCGATTTCACCGCCTTAGCAACAAGAAAAGAGCAGGTTCATGATCTAATTGGCTTTGATTGTGGCTGTGATGATGGTGGGGTGAGGAAGAGGAGAACTCTTTTAAGGATAAGAAGCTGTATAGCGGTGGGATAGAAGAACTGGCCGAGCCTCCTTCCACTCTGCCTCTCTCCCGTAAGTGGATCCCGGCGTGGGTGGTCGCTGCGTGGAGTGAAGTGTTCAGGTACAGTGTGAGGATCCTGGCATGTGTGCAACTGAGTGTGAGAGAGCGTATGAGAGGAAAAGAGAGAGAGAGGGGACGAGGAAGGGAGAGTAACACAGGGTGGGGGGGGGGGATTGGGGGTGGAGTGTCTGCCTCAATGTTGTTTCTGACAAGCAATTTTGAAACGTGTATTTATTACAGAGAGCTTGAGGAGGACATAAACCGGATGAAATAGAGGAAGTGCATTTGCAGGGATGCATTTTGGTAGAAACGATGCTGATGGAAAGAATGCGGTCACGTGGTTACAAATATTCATTTGAGATAATCTGCACGTTTTCCTCATTAGGACATATTGCAGAATTAAGGCTAAATTATTGTTATATATAGGCTTTATGACAGTTAGAGATAGTTTACCCCAAAATATGTCATCATTTATTCACCCTCATGTCAATCAAAACCTGTATATGACCCTTTTTTCTAAGAAACACAAGTCAATGGGGCACCAACATTTTTCAAAATACCTGCTTTTGTGTTCTGAAGAAGAAATTCATAAAGGTTTCGAAAGACAAGAGGGTGAGTAAATAATGTAGTATTTTCATTTTCGAGTGAATGGTCCCTTGAAGTAAATTGAGGTACTGTATCCTATATACACATTCTTTCTCTATACAGTATATATACATTTTTACCCAAGGTTGGTCTAAAAATCAAAAGCATCTGACAAATGTGTCAAATGTACTAAATGTCAGGAAGAGTCTTTTGGTTCATATGCAATATAACTGGGCATAAGTTTTAGCAATAGTGATAGAAATAGAACAAATATTCATTTCATGCGCTGAATATCTCACAGTTGTACCAAGAGAGACTTAACAAACAACACACCAAGACCTTTCTCTATTTGTACAGTAGCCTGTTCTTGAGAAGGCTTGCATGTCCGCTTATGTAATATGCTTCTATATTTGTTTGCAGCATCCCCTCTTCTGTCATATGTACACTGTATACAAACGTCCATCCCCACACTTTTGTAAAGTGGCTCTTAATTGGCCCTCTGGCATCACTGAGTTGATGTAAACCCACAGAGAATCCTGATGGATGATTTTTTTCTCTCAAATTCTGATAAAAGATGACGCAATAAAGGATGACTTAGAGAAAGAGAGTGCACCTCACAAAGTGAATTGTACATTCTTTCTAACTGGAACCAGTTACAGTGTCTCAAATGCAGCTGGTAAGCAAATATCTTCGATCATACAATTCGTGAGCAGGGGGATGCGGTTGCTCAAGAATGTTCTATTTCCAGTCGGCATGTTTGTAGAGAACTCTTTATCATCAACCGCTGACCAAATATCATGTCCTCCACAGTATAGAGCAGCCAGGAAAAGGCTATTTATCAGTACCAGAAAGTGTCCTTTATCACATACTCTAACCAGCTCCTTCCTGAGCTCGGCATCAACACCGCTCTTACCCTATTTTTGGGGCTCTCCAGCCAGCACTGTTGCAGTCAGGACGTACAAAAGAAACATCGCCGAGCACAACAACTGCATTTACCAAGAAGAATACTCTGTGATCGTGCCGAGGTCAAAGTTTGGTCATTTTCGAGCTGTAATGCAATAATCTTGCATCATGCCGAGATTCAAAACATGGTTACTTCAAACAGCATTAGCACATGAATTCAAATGGTTACTTCCCTGAAATCAATACCATCAGAAGCCATTAGGGAGGAGTAATTGCTCATCACGTCTGAATCACAAATGTATTCAGCCAACCACTCACTCAAAAAGGCATGTATACACATACACGGTTATAATGGACAGTGGCACATAGCAAACATCAGCACAAATTGACAGTATCTTGAATCCACCCACTCCAGGCTAGATTAATTATTCAGACTGGTGAGAGATACAAGAAATGCACAGAGGTGTTTGTCCAGCAGTCTAATTGCTTTGCGCTGAAAATCATCTCACAAAATCATTACTTCTCCATTTCGTCCGAACAGGAAATTATCCTCCGTTGAACTGCAGGATGCATACTTGGTGAAATGCAAACATTTTTTCATCGCATGCATTGAACAAGAGATATTACTGTCATGAAAGTAAAGCTTTCGCTAATATGTTGCATGAGGGCCATTACGTTTATAGCGCATTTATGTTCTTTCTTGCTAAAGAGACCTACAGAAAGGGCACATGGTGTGTAGGTAGCAATTATTCCGAGCATGTAGCGAGTAACTCAAGTCGAGAGGTAAGATTTGGCTTTAAGTGGCCTTTAAACGAATACAGCGATCTGAAACCGTGATTTTTCATTATTATTAGTCATCCTTTGTTTGTCACTGGGTTTAGCAAATATCTAACCAATAAAAAGTATTACAAAGTGCATGTCAACTTTGATGACAACAGTATTTAATCATAAAAAAGTCAATTTCCTGAAAAACATTGCTTTTGGACAAGCGTTTCAGAACAACAGTGACAAAAGTGGTACTGACAACATAACACATCAATTGGTAACTTTTTTCGTATTAATCCGTATGTTTTGGTTCAATTGGATTTTGCGACTGCCTGTTAAGTTTAGGGGGTGGGGCTTCAATATTGCTCAAACGTACATTTTTTGTACGAATTCATACGAATTAGCAAAACAGTTATGAATTACCATAAGATCAGGTAAGTTCTTCAGATCATTCGTCACCTTGTTCTTCACTACGATTGGAACAAATAATACCAACGAGCTCAGCCTGCTGACATCCGCACAGGCTTTTGACAGCATTTATAACAGCCAGCACTCATTGGAAGAGCTCTAAACTCTTTGCTCCAGCTACTTGTTCTACAACATATTTATTTCAAGTGCACTAAAATGCCCTTTTGCATTGTTTAACCCAAGTTTCAGAGCAGAGGACATTCCACTTCAGTCTGGATCTACGCACTCTCGTCTTCTACATGCCCTTTTTCAATAGTCTGGTGCAGATAATAACAACATTGACATTTGCTCACTCGAAAGATCACGGAAATATCTTCCACCACATGTATGAAAAATCCAGCAAGGTTGGAGGCTGCGGGTAAGAGATGCCGCCCTTTCGTTCCATTTTGGGAAAATATAAGCATTGGCACAAAGAGACGATATATAACAGGGACCACATTGGACGTTAAGCACACGCCAGTGGCCATGGGAGGGTTAACGTCACAATCGGAGGCACATCAGCAGGAGGACGTGAGGAGCCCTTGGCAATCCAACCCTGCTCTTCAACAGGCTTTGCTGATTACTTACTGCAAGGTGCAATTATCCTCGCCGTTACCGTGGCAAAAATCAGCCCCTCCCACAAAAGCACAACACTCATGGAGAAGCAGAAAAAGACAAAAACATGAAACGAGGGCAGCAATAATAAACACAAGGAGACATGGGATGACATTCAACTATGGCATTTAAAATAATTTATTGGCTCAGAAAGCAATGACGGATTACACCTCTGTGAGCAGGCGGCAAGCACGAGCCATTCGATTCGGACAGTATGTGAATAATTACAGCACCTCAATCAAGTTTTTTATTATTTATTTATTTATGAAACCTTAATACTGTAATCACTGGAAATAGTCTCTTTTTAAACCTCTACACTTTACAAAGATGAAGAACAGAATATGTAAACAGTACGTTTCGTTTGCAATCATAATGCTCCTTTTTAAAATGTGCACGTCATTAAAAACACAACTCTTAAAGTTTAGATGGGAGAATATATGGAATAACGTCTAGCGACACAATATAAAAGAGAAACGAGGAGGGAAAGCACATTCCCAGCCTCACCTCTCTCTTTCAAAAGGGACCGCATACATAAGAACAAGAAACAACATCAAGAGCCATATGTTTATGCTTGTCCATAAACCAATAGCAAGAGATTTATACAAAACAAAAACAGTGCAAAGAAACTGAAATCAGGAAACTTAAAATTAAAAAATATAGAAGAGTGAATAAAAAAACATTTACATTCCCACAGTCATCAATATTTACCTTAAACGAAACCATCTATGTGTTAAAAAACCGATTAAGGGTTGAGAATGTTCGAGAAATGAATACCAGAGGGGAGGTATGAGATGAGAGAATAAATAGCAGTCATATTTTCTGCAGTCAGAGAGTTTGATGTTCTTACACCCTCCTGACAGAGGGAGCAAAAATTGGCAACAAAATTGAAAACCGAGCGGAAATGAAATGAATAATCTCTCATTCATTATTTTCTGTTTTGTGCAGCTCGTCCGCGTTTACAGGGAGCTTTGATTGAGGCAAAATGTTTAGCATTCTTTTTCATTCTCTGCTGGTATCAGGAGGCAATTTCTGAGACGCTTCTAATGATTCCTAAAACAGAATCAATTACGGCTGCTCTCCGCTCACCAACCCGAATCGAAGTCACCTCCGGATCCACTGTGCAAATCTTCTTCATAATACGTAAAGTATCCAGAAATCGACTGAGAAATTGGCTAGTGCTTGCTGAACAGTATAAACACGCCCCACTAACCAGGAAAATGGAGATCTATACGGTATACGTTACTGGGTCAATGACAGAAGTAGGGCATGATGGTTGCTCTTTGATGGCTGACCTTTCTGCTCCGCGAATGCCACTACGTTCAGCCGAGATACTGACAACAAGAGCAAAGTGCTGTAACGGGGTGTGAGATTACAGGGCGGCTGTTCAATGTTATTGATCTCAGGCAGTGAACCGGGCTCTTAACTAAACCATCGCTTACTACGCAATGATGGCGGCCACACGGGAGGAAAAAATCATGCCACCCGAGCACTGACTATAGCAAGCAAGCCATTGCTTTTTTTGACATCAGCTTGGTCTCCTCCAGATTGAGCGGCAGCTCTGAAAGGCTTCTCATTCTTTTACATCAGTAACTTTAATTTTTATTCTTTATTCCTCAGAAAGGCACCTTCCTCTTATCCCTGATATTAAACCCAATACCCGTGTGTCTGCTTCGTATAGCGTTCTCTCTTGTCTAAATGCAAGGTTTTCAACACTACTGTTTGTACGGGTGTCTGTATAGGCAACGTGGAAACAAACTGGAATAGATTAGAGAAGTCACTTTTCACCACTAGATGGCACTAAAGCAATACAACAGCAGACTAGGGCACCACAACTCGCACAACAAAAGATACTGCAGCTCAGGCAGAAGTCTACTAAAAATTAAACCAAAATAAGTGACATCCTCTCGCTAAATAAATGCTATTCACAGATGTCCGCTGTACTGCACGCATAGAGAATCTTAATTATTTACTCATAACATAAATGAAATAAATAACTGTTCCCAAAAATAAGACATGACCTTTAATTCCACATGGGTGACTAGAGTCCTCAGCGTTCGTACCGCAGTTGCTTGAGAGGAATCGAGGCAGGACATTGCCAGCCATTTTGTCCTGCACACTGCAGTCTTTAATACAAGAATATCCACTCCCTGCTATTGCTTTGTTTGATGTTGAGATGTGACATCACAACACAATTATTGACTTCATTATGATCAAATCACTTCATGCCACCTCAGAAAAACGGTCAAATCCTTCTTTTGAAATGCAAGTGTTATTCAAGAGCAGGGCGACGCACAGAGTTCGCAGATACGCAGAGCATGCACCTAAATCTGTTCAGGGGGAAAAGCACAAACTCCAAAACTACGACGACTCAAGTTCACAAGGCGAAAAAAGATGTTAAAAATGCAGTCGTTTATTGTCTTCTGATCGGTTGCTGAATCAATGGTTTCTGGATGGGACAGGTGTGCAGCACTGTCCAACTGACGGGTTGTCAGGCGTAAGTAGGGCGCAGGAGAAACAAGAATGGACCGGGCTGGAATGCCGAAGCAGCCATGACAGTCAGTTGCAAGTTACTCCTGCGGCTTTTTCTAATGACTTCCCGAGGGATCTAGAGAGCAGAACTCATCAGGAAAAGAGAGCTCTCCTCTGACTTTAGGCCGCGTCAGTGTCGGTTATTATCAAGAGAGTTTGAAATGTTTGACAGCTTGTGGAGAAATGTTCGTGTGAATATCAAATGATGTTGAATTGTGAATGGACAATTCGAAATCCGGTTGCGCGCTGTATAGGGAGCGAGTCTCCCGTATCTGGTCCTCAGAAAGTCCATCGATCTGGCCTGTCTTCTGTAGATGCTTCAGTTCAGATCGATGGTGTTAAAGACCCACTCTGTGAACTTCTTGAGCTTGGCAGCGGAGCTCTGCGACTCCTCCTGCAGTCTTTGATTGTCTTCCCAAAGCCTTTTAATTTGTGCCTGCAGTTTCAATTTTTCTTCTCTTTCCTGAAGGAAGAGAAAAATACAAGAGACTGAGAAACATGAGCGTGAACAGAGTATCATTAAATGGGAATGGAATAATACAACAGGTAAGCCTAAATGCACATAAATAAACAACAACAACTACACGCAGCTTAAGAAAATGATCAAGCAGATGTAGAGAAAAAAGAGGCAATACAAATAATGGCATGCTGTTATTTTAATGATAGTTTATGTTTTTTATTTTCTATAGACCATTTTGCAAAATGCAAAGAACAGTAGACTAAATGAACTTCCTGTTTCGGTTTTTAGTCTTTCTTTATTTTGCTTGTATTTTGTTCTAACGTTTGTGTAGTGTGTACTAGTGTTTTTTCAAGTTGACCCATAAAAAGTTCCATATTACTCCACATTCTTTCTATTCTAGCAATGGCAGCTTTTGGGCCGTTTACACACTTTCGCGATACTTAAAATGCAATTCTTCACACATATCTGAAGAAAGGCTGAACACGTGACCAATGCTTTAAGCTATTATACTGACATGTACATATGGTAAATGTGGTAAAAGTGAAGTAAATGACAATGGACTGTTGAATTATTGAACGTAAATCCTGTGTGTGGTGGCCGCATTGCCACCTCAGGTATGCATTCGTTTTCAATAATTCAATGGTCCGTCATCAATTATTCCTGCTTTATTAAAGCATCAGAACAATGACAAGAAGGTTCTTCAGAGTACTGAATCAACTTCTCACCTTCTTTAAGTCCTCTTGCAACATCTTCACCAAAGCCTCCAGCTGAGAAACCTTCCCACCGTAGCTTGTAGGCACATCACTAACAGAGAAGAACCGTGGTGAGGGGCATAACAGGACTCATTTGTTATAAATAAGAAATAACATTATTGATTTGCTGTTCTGTCAGTGAAAAAGTGCAGAATGTACCTGGGTGACAGTCTGGAATGGGACACAGGCTGAAGCTCTAGGTGTTGAGGACTCAGAGAACTTGACGAACTGACGTCCTGGGAGCTAAACACATACCCTCTCTGGACTGAGAGGAAAATGGGAAAAGAGAATGATGTAGAGAGAGAGAGAGACAGGCAGAGAGAGAGAGAGATAATGTGATGGTGACTGTTAATATATAACAGTGCTGAAGGTAGCATTAACTACATGATAAGCAGAGCCCCCAAGCTAAACACAACCACACGTTCCAAACCACAATCTGGCTATCAATTTAAGTCTCCAGCAGACATTTCAACGTACCGTTTCCCTCATCTTTCAAAATATTTCACTAAAACCCAACATCAATTTAACAGAAATACAGGAGACAGGAGTGTGGATTGGAGCATGAAACTGTGACGGAACTTGGGAGAAGATAAGGAGAAGAGAAACGGGCTCACTGCGCTGTGGTCTTCTCTCACCCTCGAAAGCATTAGCAGCATCCACGAGGTGTGTCCAGTCCAGGCCGCTGTCTGTGTCCGTGTCTGGGAGGGGCAGGAGCCCCAGTTCAGGGGGAGGCAGCCTCTGTCGCTCATGTAGGTCTGCTAGAGAGGTGTCAGACGCTGAGAAGTCACCTAACACAGCCAATGAGAAAACATGAGGTGGCGCGTGTGTGTGTGCACGTGTGTGATTGTTTTTGCCCAGTTAGAGCCTGTGGAGTGTGGATCTTTCATAACAGACACTGTTAACTATGTTGTTTAGCTTCATGTTCCAAACTTGTATTAATGCTCTCCTATACATTTCTGTACTTGTACGTTAGACGTACCTTTGACCCAATGATCAACATCTTGCTCACCATGCATCTTGATTCCCATTTTGTAGGAGGGTCTGCGCAACGGAGCACCACGAGTGGTCGGAGATCGTGGAAGTGTGGAACAGCTGAACAGCACGTCACTGGCCAGAGCCTGCTCCAGAACTGAGTCTCCCAGAGATGGCAGCCTTTGACCGCGGTATATACTCTCATCGGACAGGGTGCGCTGCAGAGAACGTCGCCCTGAGTTTGCTTGACTCGACGAGGACTGCAAAGACAAAAAGAGAGGTGATCAGTGAGTGATCGATCTGAAGTTTACATTGAGAAGCAGTCAGAAAGATAATGCAAATGTCCACCAACTCCAAAAACGGAAAAACATCACTACAGGCTATCACATTAGTTCTAACTTGTAGCTAATGGAAAAATCAAATACCTTCTCTTTGTGCTGTTTTGATGGAGGACTGTCCAGTGTGATGTGTATCTTGCGATCCTCTTCCACTGTGGACTTCACAGAGTGCAGATCTCGAAGAGAAGGTCTCGACTGAGATGATCCAACATCCGGTCCCTCACCCTGAGCTCTTCTAAAAAAAAATGACCAAATGGAGCATAAATACAAGGTTTTAGATTAAAACATCAAATTCTTTTAATATGTTTATATGTATATGGTAAATACATAAGAGATTATTTTATCATTATATCACAATTAAATCCTTGTGTTACACTTGCCAATTTGCAAAAAAGAAATAAAAATGATTGATTTAATAGTGATTGAGCTAAAATGATTTGATTATAAAAGACTATTAGATTAAATCAAATAGACAGTAATTCACAACATTAAAATATACAGTTTCCATTTTTTAACAGAAAAACAGTCATAGCCAATCAGAATCAAGTGTTCAACCACACTGTTGTACTCTTTCTTTCCAGAGGGTGGCGTACATGTGTTAGTAAAAAAGATCCACAGAAAAACATCAGCGAAATCTCTTTTGACAAACAGATTATATACAATAAAAAACAGATTTTTGCCTCCAAAGGACTAGGAGAGATTTAACTGTCTATAAAAAGGCTTGCTGAGACTGCTGTCCTGCACTTATCTTTTCAAACAGCTCTACCTAAAATCCTGATCTGCTCTCATATCTCGCACCCATCCGTCACCCCCACAGCCGAGCTATCGCACTTACTTTCGCGTGTCTCCGAAGTCCACTGAGTTGATGGTGCTGCCGGGTTTCCTCCAGCCAATCAGATACTTGCTAGTGGCGCCCTGGCGAGGGTAGAAACTCTTGGGGCCGGGTGACACAGAGCTCTGGGAAGAGGATGAGGAGGGGGAGGTGGCAGAGGAAGACTCTTCGCGCGGGGAGCTGTGGCTGGAGCTCATGACCGCAGGGCTGACGGAATGACGTGTGCTGAGGGACGGACAGAAAAACATGTCTAGACTGTTTCATGATGCAAATGCCTTATAGAAGGAGCACATGTGAAAACTAGTTGCGCATAATCATATTTGATTTAAGACATTTGATACTGCAAAGTGAGCATAGCAACTAATACCAACCTGCCTCACACTTATTTGAGTTTATTGCGTAACTATAATAACTATTCACTAATATTCACAGTATACCTGGAGTAGGATGCCATATCGCTCAGACTGTAGGTGCTTCCATCCCGGACCAGCAGGTGTGTTGGTGGGCTGCGGGTAGTGGGTGGTGGCACATCAGCTGGGGCCGCTGGGGACTCTGCGGCAGGAGGGGATCTCTCAAGCACCCTCCGGCCCCCTTCTGTAGGGCTGTGCCAGGGTGAAGGAGCCCTCTCCCTGGCCACAGGAGCTCCAACAGCCAGCAGAGAACTGGAACTCCCATGCGGGGGTCCGTATGATGTGGCGTCAATCCCACTGTCTGCTGAAGCTCCCTGCAAGTAACCACCACCCAGACCGTTGGGTTCTGAGTCCGGCTGGTCTGCAAGTCCACCACCAAGATCATACCACTTATCATCACTGTGACCCCCACTAGAGGCGGTGCTGGAGAGTGTATTACTGCTGGAGTGGGAATATGGACCTTCCTGAATGGGAAAGAAAATGGATATTGAGAAGGTCATGTTAAGAAACTTGTATATGAAAGAAACTGCGCCATAAAGTTGAGAAGCTCACCTGGCTGCCTTTTTTGGGAGAAAGGTGAATGACTTGCTCCTGTCTCTGGATGCGTGGGCCACCCGAGTAGGAGGAGCTGGATTTTGTGACCGGGGCATCTACAGCACGAGGAAGTGGAGATATGTGCATGGCATTAGAGAAAGAGACAAATAGACAGTATTCAAAAGATAAAAAAATGACAAAAGAGATGAAACAGACAGTCGAGATGCATTTATACAAGCAATGACCTAAACATAACTGTGTTCATAATACATTCTTATTATGAAATAATCTCTTTTAGAAATGTTCACAGACAATTTCAAAAGAATCTGATTGGATCACAATTGTAGGTCTGGGGCAGTCACAGCCACTTTCATTATAGGATATTGAGTGTAAGAGAAACTTGTGTAATTGCCGGCCATTACATAACCAAAACAGATAGCAAGCAATTAAAGAGAACAGACTGCAGAAGAAAAACAGAAAAGGGGAGAATAAGTAAAAAGCAGAATGATGAAAAAATGTAAGTATTTGCATTGGTAGAACATCTATTTAAACAATGCATTTAGGGTTATACAGTATATACTGTACATCTGATCAATTCATGCGTTTCCTAGAAATCAAACCCATAAACTTGGTGGTGTTGAGCTACAAGACCCAAGACTTGAGCCATAAGAAATAAAATAACACTTCATTTATTATAAAACATGAATGTAAGGAACTTCATCCAACCAAAAAATAAAAGTTGGCCATCTCCCTCCATGTACATATGTGAGCCACTAAAGCATTGCTTTGTCAGAGGGGGGCAAATTCTTTCAATCTTTGTGCAAAGGACTTTCCTTCCTCTTGCCGCCACATTTCCTGCATGTACTCCTTTTCCGCCTTTCAAAGCCCAATACACATTTGTGCAGGAACATCTTGTGTGGATTTCTAAACTTGTGTATTTTGCGTTAACATTTTCTACATTTCACAGAAAGTCTCTTTATTCAAATATAACCCAGTGAGATGACTTTGCTCAAAGCCACACCATAGACAAAACCGTCCCAGTATTGACCCCTCACGAATAACAAACGACTGCATCCATGTGAGAGGAGGATAATTCTAGGCTGCGGTAACATTTACAGCACAGGTCATAAGGTTTACCGTGCTGAACAGCTCAGATGTGTGTTGTGTGGGTTGGAACCTGCTATTACTGTCCGGGATTCAGAAAGAGAAAGAAAGAGAGCAGGTCACGTGGTGAAGCTAAGAGGGGTCAGAGAGAGTGCGGAGGTGTGCCGCTCAACCACAAGAGCCAAAGGCTAAAAACAGTGTAATGATTACTGAGGAATATAGAAAAAAATGGAGGCAGAAGACAGATAATGTACATCCAGCAGGTTGTTATTGCAGAATAAACCCTGACCGGGTGATCCATATCTGGGGTTATTTTGCAATAACACAATGCCTACAACACTAAAACTACTAAAACACAATTGAGAGTTGCAGCCATTGCATAGTGTTCCAAATCTGTCGCTTATGAGATACCATTATGGTTTTAATGCTGATCTAGTAGGTAGGCAGTAGGCATCACACTTGATTTTAAAACAGAAAGCAATGCGACTGCTGCATAGCAGAACGGGAATATTTCTTTTAAAAGCACGAGACATGTGGAGAGGAAGAGAAACAAGCAGAGAAATATGCAGAAAGGGGGTGGCTGTGACTCATAGCAGACTTGGACCTTGAAAAGTGAGATGAGAGGAGGGGGGCGCTGGAGGCACAAAGCCCTGCTTACACAACCGTACCAGCAGGAAAGAGAAGGTATTTCAGTCTTCGTTTGAACCGTACGGCCTGCTGTTCAGAGGCACCGTCTAGGTTTTCTGCCTTTCACTGGACACAGCTTACTTTTCAAAGGGTACGCTTGATCTATCGAACGCTCCGGGATTGACCACGGTTATACAAGAGAGGAGTATTCATGTAGGGAAGTATCAGATGATCTGCTTGCTGTGAGCATCAAATTGGTGAGAAGAGCGAACCGAGCTGCTGTCAGAAACAAATGTGACCCACCAAAAAAGGAAGCTGTCAACGGTTGTATGGTGCTTCAAAACTGTGGGTCACAGCTCCCCCAGTGTGTCATAGCAGTATTGGGTGGGGTTAGGTGCGGGGCTTTTAAATTGTCTAAAAATGAATTGTACTGAAAAAGATTTGTATTTTATGTATTATGTAAACAGTACATAGTGTCACAGATCACAAACACATACTGTAGTATACTGAAGTATTTACTAAAATAAACAGTTGATTGTACATAGTAAATTGTACAGTACTGTAGTATATTAAAGCAATTATACTATGATATATTATAATCACTACAGTAAATTGATTTACTGTAGTATACATAATATTTACTTTAGTAAAGTTCAAAAACACTAGTATCTAAAACGGTATACTACAGTATTTTTTCATGTGGGAGTGCACATAATTCACATGAAACTATATATGGCCAATATATGTTCATTTAATCAGCATTTCTTGATGTATTGTGGTCATTTCAGTCCAGTGTCTGATTAATTTCAACAAAATTAAACCTCAGGAGTGACAAAGTCATCCAACAGCAATGTGAACGCATGACAGACAGCAATGAAGACGCATAAAAATTCGAGTTTATCGCATAAAAAAATATTTTTGTACTTTTCCTAAATACATGTACAGATATAACTTGTTTTATTTGCAGTATTTGAGGTCTGAAAAAATACAAAGCATCTTTTCTGATATTTTGACCTGTTTCTCCAGTTTTCATTTTTGGCAAATAAATGCTAATAGAAACAATATTTTCATTTGAAATTTGGGAGAAATATCAATGCCTACAAATAGTAAAATCTTTTCCGCAGCTGTATATCTGTATTCTATTAATGTTTTTACTACTAAGACAATAAAGAATATGAAGGATAGGAAGTTTTTGGGGGCCTTACCCTTCTATAATTTCACAATTCAATATTTTAATAGTTGACAAATACACTTCCGTTTCAGTGTTTTAAAAGCTTGTGTTGCTTTGAGCCCAAACATTTAAAGAGTCACACTTCATTAAACATATTAGACCATTTTTCCTCAGTTCAGTGCTTGAATCCTCACTGCTGCCATTTTCATTTTTACTCATTCTCCTGTTCAATCATTCATTCAGTTTACAGTCTTGTTTAGCTCATTCATTCATTCATGCAGTGCTTTTTCATTGATCTTCTCCTTTCCTCACTTCCATACATCTTCCATTTACTGCCTTTCCTTTAATAATTGATGGCTGATGGAGTGTGAACTGACCTGATGGTGGTCTGTCAGAACTGTCCTCCACTCTGGGCCAGCTGGGGGTCGACTTGCCGCTGCTCCCTCCTTCCGCCACCATTTGCCGCTCCGGCGGGAGTGGAGAGTGCCTGTTGTGCGCAAATCTATAAAGTGAACATTAACGCACATGCTGTGAATCGCATGCATCAATTTGTGGTCGATGGTGCAGCCATATTGTCATTAAAGCTCTGTGAGAAATAAAACGATGAGATGAGTGGGCGATTAAAAAATGAACACCGTGTCCCAGACAGCTGCAACTGCTACAAGTCTCGTCTTGTCGCATCTATTTGGGATACAGTGAGCAAAACCGGGTAACCGGGTAAAAAGGAGACAGACAGTGATAGAAGGTGAAACACTGTTTTGTAAAGCCTCACCCCTCAGGCATGGACTTCTGCCTCCAGTGAGCGGAGCTGCCCGAGCCCGTGTCACTGGAGCAGGAGAGGTTACTGGGGGAGCTGCGGTTGTGCGGCGAACGGCCCAGCATGAGCGAGGAACTCAGGGCATAGTTCTCAGAACCCGGAGACATCCTGAGAGGTAGAGAGAAAACCAAAAAAACACACACAGGTACGGATAAACAGAGGGGCATGTGAACACTGATGGGAAAAACAAGCAAATAATGAAGGGGAAGAGCAACTTTCACATCACAAACTCCACTACAGAGGCAGACATTTTCGAATACCTTTTGGAGTCTAGAGGTCGGCCGTCGCTGGACACGCTGCGGGGAATGGCAGCGGCTCTTTCAGGCCGTTCGGCAGAGAGGGTTTTGCCCATGCTGGCACCCAGGCTGACAGCGCGATTCGGGGTTCCGCTGTGACTCTGGGGCGAGGCGGTGAGAGACTGCTGTGGGCTGGATGAAGTTCGCTGCCATTTGTTGTTATTGCTCCGAAAAGGAAACTTGTACTCAAATGAGCCGCTCTCATTGCTTCCCTTATATTCTACAACTGGCATGCGGTGCAGTTCTGAACATCCCCTGCAAAGACAGCAATTTACTAGTTATTTTTACTTGTATTTTAAGGGTTAGGATAGAAAGAATGTGGGTCATGACCTGGGTCAGACTCAAACCCGGGTCACCATGAGCCAATGGCTCATATATGTCTGGACCATGTGCACAGACTACTACCCCACAGCTTCAACCAGAAGTGGCTTTATGAACAGCAGTCCTCAAGTAAGAGAATATAGCCCAAGCATTCTTGATTTATTTACCTGATGCTGCCCAGACCATCACACAGATTTTTAGGAAGTATAAAATTAAATATGCCACTGTTCTGACTGCTGTACTAAATCCTGTGTTTGATGTGAAATGTGTAACAGTCAAACACATGTGCATGTCAAGGCTTCCAGGTAAAGCAATGATAAATGAAGACACGGGTCAAGCACCATCTGTGCAAGTTGATACTTCTTCAAAAGCGCAAGTTTTTTTCCACACATTTGTTCAATTCACAGTAAACTTTCTGTGGTTTTTAAGAAGGAAATGGGAGTAAGAATACAAAGACCACACAGTAGTCTGCACAAACACAGATCAACTAGATCTGATGATTGTAGTTTAGGCCGTGATCATTAGCTTTTAGCTGGCACTCTGCCCGCAGGCAAGCCTCGACTTGAAAGGCGGAGCTCATCTATTTTGGTTTGCATGTGTGGGCACAAAGGTGCACTGTTTGTATTGTGTTGTCGTACTGCAAAACTTGCATTTAGTATTCCGTCTAATGAGATTAATTCCATCAAGAACTAAATGAAACCAATAATTGACACTCAAAGGAACAACAGAGAACTGCTGTCACACTGATGTTCTCCAAAATCACTGGTGAGCTCATTAAAATGAACCCAAGGTCTATGAAAACCAATACGTCAGAGAGAACACAGTATACCTGCGAGGTGTGGAATCCTCATGGGGTGGTATGATCACAACTTTCACAGTTACTGAAGTGCGGAGAAGGTCTATCATCTGCTCGTGTGAAAGCGTCGCCACGGCCACCTTGCAGATCTCGACCAATCGGCTGCCTTGCCTCAACCCCGCCTGCCAGGCGTATCCGTACGGCTCCACCTCCGCCACGATGCCCTCGTAGTTAACGTGAAAACCAAGCTGGCCCAGCCCATTCCTCCGGAGGGTCATCTCGCTGGTTTCACAGCCTTTAGTGAGGTGCTGACAAAGAGATGAAACAAATAAAATGTATTCGTGCACCTCATGTAAGTGAAATGTATATCAGCTACACGGTTACATAAAGCATGATCAGGGCCTTTCTCTTAGAAAGTATTAGGAGAGCTCTGCTAACATGTTTCGTGGCTGTGATACACATCATGAAGATTCAGTTCACAGAGTACTAGTTGCCATGGCAACAGCTCTCGCACTTGGAGTGACATAATGGGCAGGAGGCCAAATCAGAAGTACATTCAAGCCACCGCACAGTTATGCAAGGGCTCTCTTATACATCCTATTAATTCACATGATGAAACGTGTGGAACAAAGGCATTAAAAACTACTTTGAGCTCGTCTGAAAGCTTTCTGGTTGTAATCCCACTTGGGCGCAAGTGCCAAAAGAGAGGTTTTAACGTCCCTGTGCTGCGTGTGTGATCCAGTTACTTAAAAAGACCTTAAAATAAAAGACTTTTTAATTCATTTTATAGGTGCACTTAGTTATTTCTTTCCATTAAAATTGTACACCATATTTTTCATACTGATAATACATATTGATATTGATGATGAAGAAAGACCCTTGCCCATTCAGCGCAAAAACATTATTTATCATGACATCAGCAACTAACCTCCAAACGTTTGACAACCTCCCGGAAGTCTTCTGTGTTGTTATTCATTGAGCGCAGTGAGATGTTCTCTCCACGTTCATAGTAGATCTTCATGGAAGCAGGACTTCCCAGCGTCCAACTAATGACATCTTTCACAGCGCAGTTAAAGACCACAGCCTTGGCATCTGCGTCTACCAGCACCAGGAAGTCATTGGAAATGGCCAGCAGAGCCTCCAGTTCTCCTCCGGCTCCGTGGTCTTCAGCGTATACAGGCCAGGTGATGGCCCCTGGACTGCGCTGCTCTGCGCCGCTGTACGCCCGGGTCTTTTCTTTACGCTTGTGGGCCAGAGAAATGAAAGGGAACTTGCCCGAGGGATCGATTGGCGTGCTCGTAACGTGTCGTTCGGCCAGATCCCTCAAGTACTCCTGCCGTGTGCGCGTGGCCATGGCGCGGAACTTGTCGGACTTGTGAGCTGCATTTTCAGCATTAATCACCTTAGCCAGCAAAAAATCTCGAAAGACGGTGGACTTGGGGAATGTGGCGTCCTCAGGAATCGGTGGTCCAAAAGCAGGCACGTCTCGTGAGCGTGCAACTGCCACACTGCAAAAGACGGAGGAAGAGAGACGCTTTAAAACAACAAAATGTTTGTCACCTTTCAAGATAACTGCTAAAACTTCCCTAAAGCACTCGTGTTTATTCATTAACAGAATTTATTCAAAAGACAGTGTGGCTGCTTTAAAAAAAGTGAAATAAGTCTCTCTGTTGTCATGCTAGTGTTTAGGTTTTGGCCTGCAAACAAAAGAGTGTCAAGTGTGGCAGCAGAGATATCAAATTTGCATTGTTTACTGAACGTTTCACAGTAGTGCTCTTCAGTTCATGGCTTTTTTACCACTGGCATTATTATGGTGTTTATCAGTAAACACTATACAATACATTTGTTTATTAACTGTGTCCTTGTCAGCTTTTTTTAAAAACGTTGTTTCACCAGATCCACAATATTTCAGAATATTTTGTATTGTGAATGTATAAACATTCAATATAAAAGAATGAAGTGAGCCTCTGCTTTTAAAGGTGCTGTGTGTAATATTTAGAAGGATCTATTGACAGAAATGCAATATAATATTCATAACTATATCTTCAGAGGTTACATAATGAACCGTTATGTTTTTATTACCGTAAAATACTTTTTTACTGTAGTACTATAGTATTTTACTGTAAATTTGTGGAGGGTTTTGTTGCAGCTACTGTATACTATGGAGTATCTCTGTAACCATTTAAACTGTTTCTTCTCTCCTGCATTATTTCCTTTCATTAGGCCTCTGGACATCTGAAGCTTCCTGTTCTGTCTGGTATGCTGGAACACATAACCAGCCAGGCACAGTAGCAATGAGACTAGGCTGAAGTATACCACTACCCCGCTCATACAATGATACAGGACAAAGAGAAAGAAAACTGAAGGCCATAAGAAAAAAGCAGATAGAGAGAGAAAACAGAAAGACCTGCTGTCTGTGCGTAATGGTCTCCATTTAACAATGTTAGAAGAAGAAAAATGGGGTTGATCGGCAGAAACACTGAGGGGAAACATGAATGTGCTGCTACGGTTCGAATTAAGACGAATGTGCTTTGAAATTTATCGCAACAAACTTCAAGCGGCTCAACACTGGACTGAGATGAATAACTTGTCAGTTTTCTATTCAAGACTTGGAACATGCATTATTGATATTTTCATCTTTTTTGACATCACAAAATTGTTGTGGTACTATTATACGGTTATAATATACAATGTAATGTATACAATAAGTGTTATATTTGAAGTACACGCATGTCATTACATCTTTAAAGAGAGAGATCTCAATAATACTTCTCAGTAAATGACGAAAGAATGTTTATTTTTGAATGAATTATCCCTAACCCTAAAATAGATAACACATGTTTTTTTTGTGTAACTGCGCTATTTTATTGGGTTCTCTTTTGCTTAAGCACAAAATCAGTTCAAGCCCCCACAATGACTGGGGCTGTACCACTGCCACACAACAAGTGTGCTGAGTCTGAGATCGGAGAATAACCGTCATCAACCTTTTTCAAAAGGCCAAAATAACGCAGTGCACATTCCATCCAAACATAATCCACTTCTGGGCAACGAGTGATTCAGTGACTAACAGCAAGCGGCTTGATTTTATTGTCATGGCCCGACCCCCTCGGCTTAGGTAGAGAGGCAAACTGGATTATGTGTGAAGTATAAATATACAGCGTGTGGGCTGGTGGAGCAGCATCCGCTGCCCACTGCAAGCAACTATAAGAACCTCTACACAAGCAAATAACACCCTGACCCACTCACAAATATACAGGTGTTCTCACCACTGCTAACTTTTTTACAGAGCTATGTATACAATTGAAACACACCATGAACATGTATTTAACTATTCCAAAGAATAAATTGTGAATGTACTAAAAATATATGAATTTGTTTTGAAACATGCTTGTTTTTGCATGCATATAGACAGTTTCATCGGATACACGCGCATGTCCCCAAGTTAACTTCCAATCTGTGTTTGTTGATCTAGTGGCTAATAATATAACTATTTATATAATTTATATTAATATTACTTTATATTATTTTATTGTATAAAAACTTTATTAAATGAACAATTTGTTGATCATTTACTCCATTGTTTACTCTCCAAGTACTGCATATTTGGCAGTAGTTTTATTTTTTCCTCCAGACCCACACAGATCTGAGCTTTTAAAAGTTTCCACAGATACCGAGAGCCTGTCATTCATTAAATGCTTTAAATCCCTTTCCCCTCGCGTGTTGATTCATTCAATATGTTGACTACTTTGATAATGCTGTCAGCTACCAAGTGTGCTACCCTTAGCTCCACGTAACACATTTAACCATGATTCAATCCATCCAACAAAATGTGTCTGATTCTCGCTTAAAATCTGTTTAAAAAAGCCAAACGCACACACATACTCATCACATTCACATGACATGCATATACAACAACAAGGATTCCAGCAGCCCAAATGGGCTCTATGCATGCGTTACTGTATTTGAAATGATACTTTCATAAGTTTACATGTTATTGTAACATTCAAATACGGTAGAACAGCACTTCTATATACCACTGCTGTGTGTCGCAGTGTACAGCATCTGCTAAATGTAACTATTTTCTCGGTTTCCCATTTCTCTCCGCTTTAAGTCTCCCCAACCGGAAACTGCCAAGGGTTCTTTCATTAAACATGGAAGGTAACACATGCATAGAGCCCACAGCAGTGCTGGAAACACCGTGTGACACATTGATAGGCTCAATATTACAATAACTATAAATATGTACAAATACATTTTACTGGTGGCTGCGAGGTTGTTAGCCAAAAATAAATGGTACCTTAGAACAGCCTAAGCCACTACAGTACCAACCAGCAGCCAATAAAACAACAGGAGAGCAAGTGAATCATTAACTCTCTCCATAAACACCTTTAATCACCCTGCAACCTGCACTTCACTTTTATTTGAACAAACAGCCACACAGCCGCAAATGAAAACCCCACACCCACCTGATCCACTTTTCAATAACAATTTCTTGTGTAAACAGTTGAAATGAATTAATACAGCCACAACTGCGTAACGGTTCAAGCTTAAAAATGAGATAAATGCGAGAGGGATTCCATCAGGGAAGGAGGAGCAGGGTTCAGAGTGCAGCAGCAGGCCCCCTCAAGCCCCTCTCAGAAGAGAGCAGTTGGCAAGGGTGTACGTTCTGTGTGGCGTATTGTTGTACAGTGTTTCGTTCAGGGCGGCTTTTGTAACTTCTGTACTTTCTGAACAGCGATGATGTTCCCTACTGGGTGTAATTGAGACGACATAGTATGGGGCCCATCAGCAATTAAAACCCTTATTAGTTTCACAGAGGCAAAACAGAGAAAGAGAGAGAGCGCGAGCGAGCATTGCAAGTGATTATTAATACCCTTTGTGACTTACTGCCTCACTCTTTCAATTTCATATCCTAAAAAAGCAACCAACAATTTCTTTTTGTATGACTCACCATAACTATCGGACCGCAAGTGATGCAACCATCAACAAATTCTACTGATAAATAGCCCACAGCATGCAGACGTAAATTAAACGGGTCCAGCTCATTTAACGTGGTTAAGAGCAGTGCTCTCCTGGGTAATGCTCTTTACAGCAAGATGAGTTCAAGCAACTACGAGGTGGAACTGAAATTCGTAGGCTTGGCCAACCTTGTGTGTCACATTTTAGGAGAAATGTAAATCAATCCAGTACTCAGAAGATAAGGCACGGTCTGTACTCAATCAGTGTTTGTACAAATATGAGTCCTAAACCAAACATATTTTAAAGTTCAAATTCTATGTAAATTAATGGTACATTTTATTAATAGTTAATGGCTGTCATTCTAGTTATTCCTCCCACCACCTCTCAGATATAATGCAAGCTGTCCACAACACATCATGTCTTCTTAGAAACAAGGCACTAATAACACCAAATGAAAAGGCATTTTTTCACAGCAGATGCAGCGTGAAAGAAAGCAGAGAGGGTTATTTCAGAACAACGCAGAACGCTTCAGAAAGCACAGCTTCCACAGTGAAGATGTCACACTCAGATAGTTAAAAACGTTTGATGTTTATCAGAACTCAGTTCTGTTTCACTCAATTGCTCTCTCGCTTATTTTAAAATCTACGCTTAAATGTGCAGTTTGTGTACCCTGGTATCACAATACACAAGTATTCACAATAACCATGAAATAAAAAATTATGATTCTCAATACCATGTTAATTTCACACATATGATAATATCGTAAATAATTTCAAACTGTCTAAAGAGCCAAAGTGGTTACAGAATCCCTCTCAAAGGACAAAGATGTTGTCACGTTTTCGCTTCTTTGCCAAAGGAGATAACGTATTTACAAAACACGCACTGTAGAGCAGTTTTCCGTTTAGGGATACTGTAGAAACAACATGGTGAATTCCATGTAAGGGGACCCGCGGTGTATGTAGATAGAAATAACTCATTCTAAGGTAATAAAAACATAACGCTTCATTACGTAAGGTCTTTATACACCTCTGAAGATGTAGTTATGAATATTATACTGAATTTCTGTCAATAGATCCTTCAAAATATGACACAGCACCTTTAAAAAACTTCAACAGATATTGTGATATCACAATCGTTATTTCTTTGGCCAAGATAACAGTGTAGTGACAAATCTGATATTGTGACAGTCCTATTGTGTACATGTGCACATCCTGTAACTTATTGTACAGTCAGGTATAGCCTATATTTCATCCCCAACAAATCACAAAACTACAAATGAGGCCCCATTTTGTAACATTTGAAACTAATGCAGTTAATCAACATCAACTCTCATATGGCACTTACGCCCATCTGTACAAGGTAGCACAAAGTCCAAACCACTTACCTGTAGCATGCGTTTTCAGAACACGGGCTATGCGCTCGAACAATGACAAAGACGTGCTGAAAGTGCGAGCGGATGTTCTTGGGGCTGAAGGGTTTTGCTCCCGGCTCTTGAAACACGATTGTGACGATATCATTTCCGATATGCCTCTTTCTCAGCAGCTTTGAAGCACAAACATCACAGGTTAGTAATAGAAATAGGTTTGTAAAGACAGGAAGAATTATTTGAAGTAGTAATTGAAATAGCGTGCGTCTTTGGACAGCTTACCTGCTGTTTGTTATTGGGCGTGTAGGGCAGCATTGTAGACACGTGGAACATGATCTCATAGTCTTTAAAAGTTGTGTACAAAGAGTGTGTCCCAGTAGAGTCGGCTGCAAGAAAAAGCTCACGTTCAAATGCGGTGTCGGACCTTGTTTTATACCTTTTATGTGACCACATGCCTTTCTTTTGTTGAAAGTTTTCTTTATGTCTGAAGGGAACAAAACCCATTAAAAAACAAATATGACAATTGCAGCATCCTGGTTTTGGTGGTATAAACTCATCTCAAGACCTCTTTTTCTGATCTTTTACTTCACCTGACTCTAAAACCGTGTCCAAATCTGTCAAGCTGAGATCAAAGCATTTTGACACCTCCACCGCCCCTACTTGGCGGCATTAGCGGTGGAGAGAAGCTCTGAGGCAAGGATGTCAAGACTGATAAATGGAATTAGAGGCATGCTTGTAATCACAGAATATTCCTCACGATCGCATAGAAGAGGTGAATGACTGGGTCTGAAAGCTCCAACCAAATCAAACAGAATTATATGACACAGGATGATTGCTGGTGTTTAGATCCACACTTTTATTGACATCACATCCTCTAATAGTCAGTAAACTGCTGACAGTGGATGGACACAAGCCGCAGGGTTTTTGGACAGCAATCCTGTTGGAATTTATTACCTAGCTCTATAATATTGGATAGACATGAGCTTAGATTGATTGACTGTGTTTTGTCTCTTTAACAGCGTGCGGTTGTTATTACATCATGCCTTTTTCAGGCCTCACTGGCAGTTCAATAAACCTACGTTATGAGGTTAAGGCTACGTTTATACGACAAAGATGAAGTAAAAAAAGGAAACGTTTGACGTACACGCGACAGCATTATCAAAAATGATCAGCATTTACATGAATCCGGGAAAAGAAATAAAAACGCTGTATTATACATGACAGGCCAGTGAATGGCGATGCTGCATTGTAAAGAAACACTACGTGTCTGCGCACATACGCAGACCCTGTCTTAAGCTAAAAGCACTTTTAATACACTTTGCTGACACAAGTATGTCACGCGGCACAAACATACAGCGTGGAGGCCGTCATTATTGTTTTGAGAATACTCGCTCATGCTTACAGACTGAACTTGTTTTGCAAAATGCCGCCTTCAGAGTTTACACGGAGACAATAACTTGCTCTTTGAGACCCGTTTTTTAAAGTTTGCGTTTTCAGTCCCCCAAAACATCGTTGTCATGTGAATGAACAGCCAAAACACCGAAAATGGTTTTCCATTTTTAGTTGAAAACGCTCTTGTGTAAACGGTCCTTAAGACTCACTTTTAGTGTCCAGCTGGGCACGGTACTTGGAGAAGCCCTTAAGGCGCACCCGTTCCCCCAGCAACTGCAGGAACTCTTCTAGGGCGGGACCAGCTGCCTCATTATTGTACATCTCCTCCTCGCTGCTCTGTCCCGCCTGGCAGTACATCACTCCAACCTTCAGCTGGAAACTGAGCTGCACAACAGACAGAAGAGGAAGACCATAAACCCACGAACAGGGGGATGCGTTTTCTATTGTTGAAGCCGTTAAATGAATTGAATTACTCAAAAATAACACGTAATACATGTAATTAATTTAGTAAATGAAAGTAAATATAACTGTGTAATAGAATGACAGCCCTATCTTATATGCATGCAGAATGCTCTATTGTATCAGTAGTGAATGATGAAGAAAATAACATCACAATACCCCCTGCTCATCCAGTTTCATCAGCTGCTCTGTGACCTTGGGTGTGTTGAGAGCAAGTCGGAGGCAGTGGGCATTGAGCTCGGGTACGAGATATTCCAGCACCTCCTTTAGGGGCAGGCCTCGGGCCAAGCCATGCTTAGAGGTGGAGGGCACAGCGTCCTCCAAGATAGATCCTCTTAAGGTTGTTAACTATGGGTAGAAAGATAAGACATGAAAATGAGATGAACTTGTAATACTAATTCAGATTTCAAAGATGTTTATGAATACATGTACTGTATACACCCATATAACAGGTGTAACTTAATAGGTGGGTGTGTTACATAAATCCAGATGTTAGCGTAAAAAATACATATTGTGATAGCAATTAGTTGACTGAATGTTATTCTATTATTATGTGGCTATTTGTCACAGAAGTAACGGACACAAAATATTGATCCGAGATTTAACATTTTTAGTTAATATTTTATTAAGTCTGACATTCAAGTAGCTCTGGTATAACAGCTCAGAAGAGTCCTCAATACCCTGAGGACATGCGTCTGACCAATCAGATTTCAGTGTTACATGTAATAAGTAGTTATATCAGACCTTCTGGAATAATCAGCTCTTGCTACTCCAGAATCTTACGTATTGCTGCCTTTTGTACCTGCTCATTATGATTCAGGCACGTAAAACACTTGAAATAGGTATTGTAATAACAGAGAAAAGTTTTATACAAAGCCGATCCACGTCTGCCCACCTGCCCGTCTAGAAATAGCAGTGTAAAGCCCGCCATGTCGGGATATGCGTCACCTCAGTTGCAAAGTTATTAAAGCCCATCGGAATACATGTGAATCACAAGTAGCTTCTATAAATTAGACTGAGGTCACATTTGAGAGCTTTTCCTCTTTCTGCTTTAATTAGAGAGCTCTAGCCAGCATCCATCCATTAAAAGCTGCTGTCAAAAGCTGTGTGCGATTATGAAGAAGCACAGTGATGATGAGCCAGCCTGGGCCCTGTGTTCTCACTAGCAGAGAGAACTCGCTATGCTTCTAAGCGTGTTATATAAGACGGCAGTGGGCGTCAGACCTGGATCTCGCTCACCACTGACTTCTTAGAATTAACTATCTACGTGCAAGCACGAGGATGTTCTTTTTTGTTGAAAGGCTGGCAAAATGATATAATGAAAAGGATATTTGGCCGTGTGGATGAGCTCACCTCACTGGTTCTGAAGATGATTCTGTAATTGTATTGAGGGCCCTGTTCTTTGTGGTCCTCCAGTTTCTCTCGACGGATGCTCACGGCAACTGGTCCAAGTGTTTCGTCAACACCCAAGTAGTTCCAGTGCTCTGAAGATTTATGTATATTTAAGGGTTAGATGAACGATTCAAACATTTCACATTATTCACGTTCGTCATTCCAAATCTACGACTTAAGATTTACTTAAGTTTTTTATATACGTATGACTTATATAAATGTAAACAATGCTGGCCTAACAGTGGTCCAGAAAAAACTTTCTGTTTCAGTATTTTTTTTAAACTGCACAAACATTTAAACAAAATACAACTGACAGGGCTTAATAATAAAAATAAAATAATATTTTAACCGGAATGCTGCTGGACCAGTGTTTACAGTTTCTATATGATCTTGCACAAACACAAAAATAAATCTGTGCTGAAAGCACTTCTTTGGAGACTAAAGCTTTCAGGCTTCAATAGGACACAAAAACACATTATCACATTAAAAGGTGGAAACAGTACATTTCTCAGAATTTCTCATTTTGTATTTCAGAAAATATGATTTTGGAACAACATAAAGGCGTGTTAAATGGGACAATTTACATTTTGGCCCGAAACACGCCGTTAACATCAGCCAATTATCGAGCAAAACCTCTAAAACGTATCGATGTTTGTTTCAGGTAATATCCATTAATATCTCCTCTGAGGAAACTTTCCTAAAACAACAAGAGTAGAATTACCTTAAAAAGCAAAAGCACTCACCTCTCAAGTAAAAGTACTTTCTGTAATAATAAGCACCCAAATCCACATGTTCAACTATGTTGCTTTTTCCACGTTCATGGTGGAGAGTCTTGCCATCCTTTGGTGCTTCAAGAACAGCCACCCCTGCGTTGCTAAAATGCGTGTCAGGAGCTCTTTCTGGAGATCCATCTTCATCTCTCGAAGAGCTGGAGGCGCCGCTCCCGATACTACCCTGCTTCGAAGGGCTGATGTTTCTCTCTCCCTCACCCCCGATTTCGTTACGGAAACACGGGCAGCTGAGGACCAGATCGTTGCTCTTGTCATCACCCGAGTCAAGAGATGGTCCGTCCTTGATATTGAGCTCTTCCTGGCTGCCGCAAGGGGAACCGTATGCCCCGCTCTGGGTGGAGGAGAGAGACGAGGTGGTTGAAGCCGAGGCTGCGGCTGCAGCGGAGGCACCCGTGGTTGTGTTCTTCCTCTTGACGGCGCTTTGGCGACTCTGCACGGCCTCGTTCAGGTCAAACAAAATGCTCTGGATGTCAAAGTGGGCAAAACCCTTCTGGCAGACCCAGGGTTTAGGGGGTGGACCCACGTCATCAGACTTTCCATCTTCAGCATCGGAACCAGCACGAGAGGAGTCACCTTCGGCTTTGACGCTACGCAGCTTTCGGAAGATGGACTCTCCTCCCGTCTCTGATTTTGAACGCCGCTTCATGTGCTTTTCTCGTTCTTTCAGGCGACTCGCAGGACTGCCACGTGGAGGACCCAGAGGTCCGTCGGGCAAATCGAGGGCAGTTTGTTTATGGGCTACCGTGAGCAACTCACTTAACTTCTCAGGTGCGGGGCTACGCTGGTCAGGAGCATCCGTCTGGTAGCCTTTAAGCATGTCAAAGAAGCTCTCGCCGGACACCCCGTGCTTGTCAATGGACGAGGTACTGCCGTATTCTCTATGCATGGGCGTCCAGCCTGAGAAAGACCAACCCTCGCTGCCATCACCGTCCAGTTCGCTGATGGTGATATCACTGTTGCTGCGCTGCCGAATGCGACGCATACCCTTGCGAGGCGAGCCAAGATAACCGTCGGGGGAGAGGAAGCGGTTGTCTTTACCTTTGCTCTGCATTTTGTTTTTGAGCGTGTTGTGGATGTTACGTAGCATGGACGAGTCCTGAGGGCTGATCAGGTGACCAAGCTTTGTTGACAAGTTGCTCTGGGCACTTCCTGTGGTGGTGGAAGGGGAATCCGCCTCCACCGTGATGTGCCACACACCACCTCCGTTCCCACCACTTCCTCCGCCGCCGCCATCTTTTCTAGGGGGCCAGTCGGCAACCCGTGCTCGAACGCCCATTTTGGGAACGCCGGGTGTGCCAGACAAGTGCGTGCTCTCGCTGCGGGGGGGCGGTGCACCTCCATTGGGCAAGCGCAGACGGCGGGTGTAGAACTCATCTGTGGCGGGAACAGAGCCGCCCACAGATCGCTCGGTCTGGGAACGCTTGAGACTGGTCATGGTACGGCTATGCGGCGGAGCTCAGCACTGGAGCATGCCCGCAGTGAAGCTGAAATAATAAAGCTCAGGGAACATGGGCAGCCACTCAGATGGAGAGGCAGAAGAATAGAACACAACCGATGTTGGGATATAAAAGAGGACTTGAGGCTTGAGGCTGCGTCCCCTCAGCTGAATCAGGCATGTGTGATGAGACCTTTCCTCTCCTTTTCACTATAGGTAGATGTGGATCTGAAACAGAAAAGTAAAGGAACATATGAGCATAATGTCATGATGATGAAATCTTAGATATCAAAAACATACAAAACGAGATTAAAAAAATACTTTCCAACTATACATAAATCTAAGACTGCTGTAAACATTCTGTAGGAAAGTCTTTGTGGACACCAACAGCTACAAGCAGCACACTCAAGAATTACACAAATGGAAGAAGAGACACTATCTTAAGTGTCTGTAAAACTTACTCATACAAGCTACAAGAGTGGTAGCGGTGAAGTGGATCGCGGTAGATCCGTACGAATCGTGCTCTATGATTCTAAATGCATGTGACCCGCGCATTAACTGGTAGTTTATTTGTCATAGAGTAAAAGATAGTTTTAGCGTGCACACGCTCGCTCTCTCCAGTAGCTGGATGAGTACAATAGTAAGTGCATTCTCACGTATATCTAAACTTAAACTGCTGCGTAAGCTATATGTAAAGTTAAAGTAATGTTGTGTTGAGTCAAAGGCAAATGATGCAATCCACGCGCACCACCTCAGCAATTTTGACGCGCCACACACGTTTAAGATGACGAGTCAGTTGAGATACATACTCAATGATCACCTCCTCATAACACCCGTCACATTTATTTATTTATTTCATTCTTAACGCCATTACAGCATCTAAGGCTATATTCATGGCGAGAACTAGTCACTCTATACACACAAGTTGATACTATACACAAGTCTTTTCTATACATGAGTCGGGGAGGGACAATTTGGATTCCTCAATTAACCTATCCTGCATGTCTTTGGACCGTGGGAAGAAAACGGGAGTACCCGGAGTAAACCCACGCTGACACAGGGAGAACATGCAAACTCCAAACAGAAATGCCTCCTGTCCCAGCCGAGGCTCGAACCGGGGACCTTCTTGCTGTGAGGCAGCAGTGCTAACCACCAAGCAACTGTGCCGCCCGACCCCGTCACATTTATAATCTGATCTCTAGAGATCCATTTGTCAATCTGACTGATACGAAAAACGATTCGGTCCGTGACCCAAAATCCACAATGTGATCTGAACCGTGAGTTTTTTGATCCACTATACAAGAGTGACATGTTTTACTTGTTTTACAACCGACAAGCACCTAGAAAAGCCTAAAAGTGTTTCCATTTAAAAGGGAAACTCCCACTCATTTAGTCTAGAGAGAAAAATTTAACTTTGTGACTACAAGTGAAAACATTTTGATTATATACACACTGATTTTTCTTTTACCTGATTTTCCTTTAAACCAAATGATTTAGATGTTATTTGAATAACTTTATTCTTTATTTGAGTACTTATTCTCTCTGCATACTTCTTTTTACATACATTTTATCAATAAAAGAACTCAATCATGGACAATATCACTGGTTTCTAGAGTCCAGTCTGTGGCATGCCTGTAAATGCAACATAGCTCATAGATTTTGCAGTGCCAAAGGGCAGATTAGACCACATGAATAAATCAATGCCACCAATGACATAGAAAAGCAAAACACAGCACAACTACAGAGACAAACTAACTAACCAGATATCAGTGGGATGTGTTTGAGACGATGTAATGGAGCAGCCAGCAATGATGCTCAGAAGTCATTGAACAACTTCAAGATCTGCCACATGCTGAGAAGTGAAATACAGCTAACAATACATCTAGATCAGTAAGCTCCACTGCCCTCACTCCTATTGGTCATTTCACTGCTCATTTGCATAAAATGTCCCTGCATCTCATATGTTGGTTCAATTCCCTGGAAACACACATAGTGATAAAATGCACCGAATTCTGAAAAAAAACTTCCTGTCACTCGATCACTGCAGTTGCAATTGTTGTTTTAAATAACGGTCAACAAGCTCTGCTCTGGAGGCCACATAGGTGAAATGGGAACACTGCGGGTAGCTTGTGTGCAAGGCCTTGCCGCTCACATTATAATGCGCTACAGATGCGCATTGTAACCACATGACAGGAGAAGCTCTGAAATGTCAGTTTCCTTGGTTTCCTGGCAACCGTCTGTCGAGTGTTGTGCTGCAGAGCGGCTGTGCTGCTGGGTTAACCTTAATGAGAACACACACACCAACACCTACACTACATAATCTACCACATACACACACCGCGGGTGAAGAGCATCGGTGCTTTACAACATGTTCATTAGTTACCTAATGGTGTATACATTTAAAAAAAAAAATATGGTCAGGGAAAAACTGACCTTGAATACGAAAAAAGGCAAAACAAAAGACTAAAAGGCCATTCACACAGAACATGTTTTTCCATTCCAATATGCTACTTTTCCATTGTTATTCTATGTAAACACGCGCATAAGGGACGTGTATGGTCGTAACACTCGCGTCTTTTGCAGCGACTCGCACACGAGTGCCACGTTTTTAAGACGGCGTATCAAGTTCCAAAGCAGTGGACCAATCAAAAGAACTTGGAGGCGGGTCAAGCGTCGCGATCTTCTCTTTTCTTTTATGGCAACATGGCTGAGGAAGTGCGCATAATGCGCTTTTTTTTTTTATCATTCCTGAGCGCAGCATTTTAGACGCGTTCTATGTAAATGGCCCCTTAGCATTATTATTACTATGCGCTAATGAAATCTTTTCCCAAATATGGTGTCAGTCTGGAACAATAGACTAATCCTTCTAAATCACTTGACATTTGAGTTTATGAATCACATTCGCAGCAACAGACAGAGTATATGTGGTGATGAAAATATGAGATAATCTTCCCGTCGGCTACTCCCTGACCTCCCAATGGCTGGAAGGGGTGTGTGGAGGCGTGGGTGTGTCGACACACTAACCCCAACACACACACTCACACACCCATCTCATTTGGCTCGGTGTGGATGAGGTCATTGCTATATTTTAAGTGAATGGTGATGTAATAATTTTTGGAGGTTACAGCACAGGTGCTTCTCCAAGGCAAGGAGCAATTTTGAAGCTTAGTCATACACAGCTGCCAAATTACAGCCCACAGCCTGACAGATGGGAATAATGCGGGCTGACAGATCTCATGTAAGCTAATGAGAGAGGTACCTGTGAGGGAGACAATGAGCAAGGCAAATATGACTAACGCAGCAATGAGCACATTTGCTCTGGGAACAAATGTCTGACAAAATGCAGCCTTATATAGCGCAGGGGCTTTCTACAGTTCAAATATGCTACGCTGCATGGGACGCTGTTGGAATTCATTTTCCCAATTCACAAACTCCCTCTCGTCATGAAGGACTCTTAAGGGAAACCTCTTAATATAAGCCTGAACCAACACTTGAGCTTTAACTAGCACTCCAATTGGTTTGCACTTGATCAACTGAATCAGGTTTATTAGTGTAAACATCCTTCTGCTCAAATGAAAATAACCATTTTCAACCGTCCAATGGTAGAAAGGAATTGGAAAACGCCTACTTTTGCCAATCAATTAAAAAAACTGGAAAAGCCTTTCCTGGTTTGAAAACATCCAATAATGCCCCCCTTTGTTCTGCAGATATACCCCAGTCTTACTATTTGGGTGCTGTGCCTTTAAGAAACATCCGCCTTGCATGTGAAATGAGAAACAACATTTTTCTGTGAGTTTGCTGTCTGGCCCAATATTGTTTTAAACTCCCCATCCATGAATAACAGCTTCTTTGCAAAGCCTGCATTACACCATGACAGATTTATATAACAATGTGTGCCGCATAAATAGTTTAAGTCAGGCTTAGAATGATCAAAGATATTGTAAAAATAAACTTCGACCGCCTGTTTCGGGAACACAGAGATCCTTCAGATCCTCCAAGAAACAACACAGAATTAAAATAATATATTTCCATTATTGTACTTGTGTATCTTTAGTTCTTATGAAGAAGAACTTCCTCATTAAGACAAGGTGAGGTAAAGTTTCACTAAAAAAGATATCTGTTCACCATCAGCAACACAGACATTGAAATCTTCATGTATTTATTTGTGTGATGTTGTGTTGTGTCAAGTGTGCAGAATTTCTTAGAGAAAGTTGTAGTTCCTTAGCTCTGATTTATAGACATTTTAGCTCAGTTTTGGGATCTTACAGTACAGTTACAGTATGCTTTATAGTGATTCCTCATTATTCAACCTTTTAAACAAATCTTTAAATAATAAATAAATAAAATAGTAAACACTATTAATTTATAAGATACATTTATTGTTACTGCAAAGGAGCATATACCAGAAAAATGACTTAAAAACCATACAGAAAAAATAGCAGGCCTCAAGGAAAAAATTCTGAATGTCTGAAGGTTTGAAGGAAATGTGGTACTGGGTTGAACTCTCGACATCTCTTTGCAAACCCAAAAAAGAAAAACAGTAGTACAGAGCACTCAAGAACAATACACATAATTGTAGGCTTTCAAACAAAAAGGACAACCGCTTTTATGTGAACAATGTCCTCCGCACATGCTTAACAAAACTGCAGAGAAGTGGGTAATTCAGACAATTTTTGGACTTTTCAAAAGGGCACATTCCTTATTCCTGCAACACCAGCACAATTGACTCATCTGCTCTATTCCACAGCCACACACAGCCAGACTTCCCATCTCTTTTTTCTCCCCGTCACACGCATCTTGTGTTTTAGAGTCACACCTTCAGGCCAAGACATGTGACACCAGCGACACCTGTGGTGGGAGGTGCGAGGACCGCACGCATCACAGTGCTGCAGACATGCAACCGCCTGGCTCAGACAGCTGTGGCCTTATAAAGAATATGATTAAAGCTTCAGTATGTGACTCACCTCACTTTAGAGAAGAGACTGTGGGTAGGCACTAGGCAGGCAACACGTTTTCATGTCTTCTGTCATAAATAACTTCATCTGTATTAATAGAGACCTAATTTTCTTCTGCCCTGCCGTGCTTTCCTGCTATCTGAACCTTACGGAGCTTTAAGATGGAGAAAATGTGAGTGATGTGGTTGTTGCGGTACTGGACAAAAGAGATCCAGTCTCATTCCTGTCGTGGACTTCACATGTCAAAGCTGCACTGCATTGTTCCGGTGCCGTGTGGCATTTGTTAGACATCAATTAGGAAGCTGGGGTGAAGATCCCGTCCCCATCACGTCCCCTTAAACAAGAGGTTTAACCCTAGGGCTGTCAGGATCAATTTGTTCATGTCTTAAAAATAATGGGAACCTTTAAGGGATACAAAAATGAAAATGATGTCATTATTTACTCACGCTCTTGTCATTCAACCTGTATGACTTTCTTCTGCAGGACACAAAAGATATTTTAAAGAATGTTGGTAACCGAACAACAGCAGTACCTATTCACTTGCATTGCTTTTGTATCCATACTACATAAGTGAATGGGTACCAACATTTCTCCAAATATCTTCTTTTGAGGGGTAGAAATGACAAAAACCTACTACAACTCATTGACATTTCCAGAACACAATGCTACATTAAAAAAAAAACATAAGAGCATTTCTGACATTCCACAAAAAAGGGCTTTCCTTTAGAGCCAAATCATCAAATTTCTTTCCAAATGCTATATCTCAATGGCAACCTGCGGAGCACCTCAAAATCTGAAGTGTGTGTCATGCCGTGTGCAGTTCGAGCGACGTAGCCAAAACTTGCAAAACACAACAGAAGCCGATTTCTAGAGCCAAATCAGAAGACATTAGTCCTCGGTTTCTTGCCTGTCTGAGTGACATTTCAAAGCCTCATCTGTGTGTGGGCACAAAACGTCACGAACAACAACATAATCCTGCATTTACAGACAATTTAATGGGAGAAATATCAACTCAAAGACACAGGTTTGGTCTGCCTGGTGCTTGATGATAAAACCCCTTCATTTTCGTCCATCAACTGCAGAATGCTGTGTTTATCCAATAAAACGAAACCTCACACACAGCAGACTGAGGTTGATGTGGTCTCCCACACACTTAATGTATTCTTTTTGCATTTCAATTCCATTTCACTTTCCTTATCCTCTGCGTGTGTGTCTGCGTGTTTGCTTTTCTCATAGTATATTCAAAGAGAGCTATGAATGAGAGTGTAATGCTTTGTAGGGTTGTCAGTGTGTCAATCATAAAATGTGTGTGTGTGCGTGTGTGTGTGTGTGTGTGTGTGTGTGTGTGTCAAATTTTGAATTATACAAACAAATTTGACATTTATCTACAAAATAAAGCTGAACAATGCACACAATACACAAGACAAGGCAAGTTTATTTATATAGCACATTTCATACACAAGGTCATTCAAAGTGCTTTACATAAAATGCTTGAAGTCAAAATAGAATAAAATTCATAGGACATCTTTAAAAAGCTAATTATTTAAAATCACAAATAAAAAGACTGAATTTTAAAAGACAAATGAACAGAAATAAAATTGATTAAAAATGTTTGCACATATAAGGAGAATAAAAACAAGAAAGAGAAATCAAAATGCAGCACAGTGACTACACTTGCAGTTTCTGAGATAATAGTAAAAAAATTCAATAACAGCATCTACTTGTGCTGCATCACATCGCTTATTTAGGACGTGCTTATTTTGCAGTGGTTTAACACAAAAATGTGCATTAATGCAAAAATCTGAGGTCTTAAACATATGACTGCAAGCAGCAAAAAGCTTTAAAGACATTCAACTGCAGCAGTTCAATGGAAGTTAGCAGCATCTCAGAGAGCAAGGACGAGTCTTTGATAAGGCATTTCACCTGTGATGTAAGCATCTACGATTAAAAAACTGCAGATTTCCTCTCCTCTGAATGCGTGATTGAGCCATCAGTGCAGAAATCATCAACACAGACAGACAGGATGAAAAACAAAGCTTGCTACTAATCTTTTCTAACAGCTATGATCATACAGAGACACGTACTTTGTTAGTAATTCAGCGGTACACATGACAAGCTCTCACATGGCTGGGTAAAAATCAATACTGCTGTCAAATTGATCACGCATTGGTTTGGATTCGCTATTACACTGTAGGGATGTCAGAGTAATGTAAAAACATGTCAAAAGACAGAAAAAAACATGCCAGATTGCAAAAGCCTAACAAATGTTACACTTACATTTTAAATTGATTCAAAATAACAATGAAATAATAATAATTCATAATAGACTGCATGCGGGGTGATGACGTATGTCCGTTAAAATCTCAGCTGGCTAAAGGCTGGAATACACTACAAGACTTTTTCAAAATCTGAAAAGATTTTTTAAAAACTAGACATCACACACTTGCAGACTTTTTGAACGTTTGCAGAGAAAAACATAAATGATCAAATCTGCAGACTGGCGCAGACTTTATGCAACAACTCCAGACTGAAAATCTGGGCAAAAATCTGAGCAAAAGTCTTGTAGTGTATTCCAGCCTTAAGCCACTTCCGCTCATAGGGCTGAGGTCATTTGTCACCAAGTGATAAGGATATGTTTACTAAAAAAACTTTCGCATATCAGCGAACTAACAACACTACAGCTCAGCATTATTGAGTGCCTCTGGGATCATGCCTCAAGTGTTTTTTCATATTTGTGAATGTAACTTGAAGCGGGATAGCCTGAAGCATTTCTCCTTTTTTGTTGTCGATGTATGATGTAGTGTTTGGATAATTTGACTCACGTCGTTGACTGTAATCTGAGGTGCATCTTTAGTGAAAATGTCATTGTTTCCTTATGGACGCTGCGAGCGCCGAATGTAACTGAGCTTGCTAAGACAAAACGCAAAAGCTATCATGCAGAGAGTCTATTAATGATCATTTTAAATCTAGCAATTAACTTCTAATAAAACATTGTTTAACATTGTTTTTATACTGCATTCATAAGAAAATGAATTAATTAGTGCTATAGTATCAAAATTGGTATGAAGAATCACAAAATTTCACTTTTCATTTGACTTCATTATCAACTGCTTCAACTTTTGGCATTGTGACAACCATTATCTGAGGAGTGATGGTTCTCCCTTTGTTTTTTTGGCTCCTTAAGATGTGCTGTTGAAGTGTCCTATATAATGAGATCTTTACATCAAAAGACCAACAAAACCTGACACAGGCTCTGTCATGAGACATGATGTACACAGCAGCCAAGAACAGCCAGAAAAAATTTAATAAAAAGCATGTTCGGCTTCTCTCTTTTACGAATAGCCGACAAATTCTCTTGCAAAACAGGGAGTTGTATCAACCTATACAAGCTCAACGTGTGTTTAAAACAACAAACTGTCAACAAAAAACAGACTGCCTCCTAACCCGTGAGACATTTATTAAATGATAATGGCCCAAAAACATCATCACACTGCCTTCATCATCACATCCAGCCCCACAGGCCTCATACATGCAGTCAAACGCAAGTATGTCAACCAAACAAACCCTGACTCCCTCTACAAGAGAAATGTTCACATTTTCACCAGCAGTCCCTAGCAACACAGTCACAGGGATGGTAGGAGGAACAGACGAAAATAGCTGAAAAACAGAACAGACAGAGAACAGCAGGAGAAATAAAAGAGAACTCTGTGGTGTAATTAACAGGAGAGGCTGTCAAACAGCCACACACCATATAATTCCAGGCTTTCTGAGAATCGCATAAAAAATACGGAAACAGAAATGAAAAACAGTGGGCCAGAGATTTCACATTTCATTGTAAACCTATCAAACTTTTTGAATGACTAATGAAGAGGGGACGGGGCTTGTGTTTCGACAGGTTGACTGCACGACTACATACTGAAATAAATGGAATTACAGGCAAAGTTCGTAATCGTGTTTGGTTGAGGTGTAAAGATGATGGCGATGCTTATGTAACAAGTGTGGGAGTGAGATGCTCCAAACATGCTCTGACAACCTGAAATAAACTGTAAATCAACTTTCTAAACAACCCCACAAACTTTAGGATGGAGAAATTGGGCTCCGGGAAAGGTATCAAAATAAGCCTGAATCAGGATGTCCCCTGTGCTAGCGCAGGTTGATGTAGGAGGAAGCCTATCGGTGAGTCATCACATCCAAAAATGGCTTCGCAATAGGCTTCTTATAACTGGCTGTCGTACGGCCCTGCGTGTCACTGCCATCCACACACACACAAAACTGTCCTGCTTGCATTTCTGGGAGGCGGACCTGCTTATCTTCAGCGCTGAATGACGATCACCCGACGCAAAGTTTCTGACTGGTGCATTTCCGTGGCTCTGCAGAGAAGAGGGGTGGAAAACGGGAGTAGCGCTCAAGCTGCGCAGATCCTCACTGCACAAGATTTCTTTCTCTCTGCACACTTTGCCAATGAAATGCGTGACAGAGTACATGATTCACGAGTCATAATGGTAAAGATTCTGCGCACTTGTGCCACAGGTTTGCATATTCAGCTGTGAACAGAGGGTGACTCAGAGTCAAGAGTTACTGTGATGTCAATCCAGCTGTTTGACCCGTGTTCCCTAGAGCGACACACTCATCTGTTGCTGCAACTTGACTACTGCTACTCATGCTGTAATCTTCTCTGGATAAAAACACCTGCTAACTCCATAACTATAGAGGCCGATATACATCACAGAGGCTTATTGTACTTGCCGAACTATTTTCTAATCTGCGTTGGCTGATAGCTGTGCCCACACTTGGGCAACTAACAGAAGCGGTTCTGCCAAAGCGGTTCAGTTCAAAATGTACCAACAGTCTTGACAATAATGCACATGTTGTTGTTTTTTAGGATGCAGAAATTTGGTAACACTGTACAATAAGATTGTATATTTTAACAATTGGTTAATGCATTAATTAAGTTAGTTGATGCAAAGAATGTATTCATTTTAGCATTTACTAATACATGTTGTAAATCAAACATTAGTTAATGCAGCATGAACTAGCACTCTCAGATTCCAGATTTTCAAATAGTTGTATCTAGGCCAAATAGCCTAACAAACCATATATCAATGGAGAGCTTATTTATTAAGCTTTCAATTTTGAAAAATGTACCCTTAAAACTTAAGGTTTTGTTGTCCAGGGTAACATACACAGTGTCATTTCTGTCAGCAGGTGCCATTCTGTAGCAGTGTGGCATATGCTGGCGGATTCTGGGAGGAAAGGAAATGGCTTACAAATGTACTTTGTGTTCCACTGCTTAGACACTAGCAATAAAATAATTTCTTAAGGGGGTAGTTCACCAAAAACTTAAAATTATCATTTACTCACTTGCATGTCATTACAAACCTGTATGACTTTCCTTTGCAGGACACAAACAAACAAACAACATTGGTAGCCAAACAACACTGGCCCCCACTGACGGTCATTGTATGGGCAAACCACTAAGCATTTCTTAAAATATCTTCTTCCACAGAATACAAGTTTGAAATGATATCAAATAAATAAATAATGCAAAAAAATGAATTCTAATGTGAACTAGAATACACAGCAACCGCTGTATATCCTGCACTTGCTGCTATTGCACACTTCTGGTAAGACCTAATAGCATTTCGTTGCCTTGTACTTGTACATGTGTAATGACAATAAAGTTGAATCTAATCTAATCAAATCTAACTATACCTTTAAGATACATGTTACATTGTTTTCAAAAGTCAGCCAAGCAAGTTTCAATGTTATTACTATGACCAGCTGTATAAGATTAGAATCTGACTGAATCTGATAAACATGATCTACTTTAATATGCTAATATTATTTCAATAGAGATTAATAAAGATCAGAGCTGCAATTCTAAAGAAAAACAATACTGGTTCACATACTTCAACAACATCAATATTCCATTTCAAAGCAACACACAAACTGACCAAATGCAACCTTGAATGCACTAAGTCACTTTGGATAAAAGCATCTGCCAAATGCATAAATGTAATGTCATGTGGTTTATAGACTGTGAATCAGACTTCATAACCTCTTGTCCCTTTTCTAACTATGAATGAATGAATGTGATGACAGACACTTGTCCAAACTGAGACCTGTACAGGTCATTGTGCTTCCTGGGCTGTAGCCAATAGCATCATTTTTCTCAATTGAGAGTGTATGGTGGCCAAAATGGCTCAAATCATTCTCACAGCCCAGAAAATTCTCTTTTCCTTTTTCCAGAAGAGGAAGAAATGAAGAGTTAAGAATCTCAAGCAAATGAAGGGGAAAAATGTAATCACTCGAAATCACCAGTCAAATATACCACCAGTCAAAAGTTTAGGATCACTTGAATTAAATGTTTCTCATGATTTAAAAAATCAACTTAAATACAAACATTAATATCTTTATTACAAAAAATTATTTTTGAACCGTGTCAACTTTGCAAACCACACTGAGACTGAGTTTTGCTCCTTTCCATCTCTGCGTTTTTAAACACAAGAACACACACATCCTGACTCCTGTTTGAACGTCCCATAATGCTTTTGGAGTGAAGATGCAGGTTTGGATGTTCAAATAACAAAAGGCTCTTTGTGCTTGGGTCGGACAGCAATGACTTCTCTCTTGCCTGAGGGCTTTGACAGGAGCTGTCAGACTTTGTTCTCCCTGGCGGGGAAATGGAGGAAGTGTCTTAGGGTAACACAGGATCAACCTGGAGGTCTGAAAGTAAACACGCACGGGGTTCACAGAGAACAAACGGAGCCTCCCTCTAACAACAAAAGTTTTATGGAGCAAGAATTCCCTTTCGATTTTCGACGAAGAGCTCAAGACTGCCTATTATTTCAACTGCATGTTTTGTATTAGTGCTTATACAAGTGATAATTAGCTTTCATTGGCTAATGGGCATTTAAAAAACTCTTTATGCCCAGTTGTGTTCCCCGGTTAATAGCTTGTTCATTAAGCAAACATTGATTCCGGTCATTTATACTCGGTTACCCCAATGCAGAATGAATGCAAACAAGAGGGTTAATGGCAAATCGGGTCACAGAATCCTGAAACTTCCAGCCGCACACGCACACACAATCAATTACCTTCATCTGTGAATGAAATAATCTGTCACCCAATCTGTCAGATGCTCAACCCTTCATAACAGTAAACACAAAGTCTTATGCAAAACTCAAGGGAACTCATAAGACAACACACAGTATTCAATCACAGCTATATGACTCTGTAGTCTAATAAAAATAAGTCCTCTCTTGTCCCTCTGCAGACATTCTCTACAGAATTGTCTACAATTCACAAAATGAATGTCTTGTTATAACTGAATGATTGTACAAAATATGATGAATTCACTACAGTACATAGACTCATCTTTACCTGGAGTGACTGAATGACTAATGCCGTGTTTCAGTCACATCAGCTTAAACTGGCCTGTCCAATGTATGCATTGCTGCTGAACACAAAGTGATATTGTTGCACATGTTACTTATAATAATTGCATAATTGCATCAAAATATTCGAATATTAAAAACATGAAACATAGTGAGATGGTGAGATAACATTTCTGTCATAATTGATTTGCCCACATGCCATGATAAAGATGTACAGCCGCGGAAATAATTAAGAGACCGTGTATTTAGGGAAAGTTCAATCTTTTTTTTTTATGTGATAACCTCGTTATCAATGTTTCACGTTGCTGTTGGATGACTTTTTGTTTTGTTTAATTTTGTTGAAATTCTACAGACACTGGACTGGAATGACCACAATACATCAAGAAATCCTGGTTTGAAATGAAAAGTTGGAGTGGTCTTATTAAAACCTAGTTTTAATAAAAATATTTATCTATATAGAAAAAATTATTACTATTTTAAGTTTAGCTACATTTAAATGTAAAACATGTAAAATGACATATGGCAACATGTTGATAACTTCAAATATTATTGCTTCTCATGTCTCATGACTAGGGTAGGGACTATGTTATTTAGTCACAAAACAAGCAAGAAACAATAAGAGTTTAAGTTATGGCTATACTGTCATATTTGAATGAATCACTTCTGCAAATAGATGCAAAATAACAATTGTTTCCCCTCACAAACATATGATTTTCCTTCAGAAGACATTTATTAACCCACTTGAGTCATTTGAATGACTTCAATGATGGATGGCTGTACTACATGGAGCAAGATAATGATGCCATTTTAGTATGAAACAATTTGCTTGTGTTCAACTGAAGAAAGGATGTCATATACAGCTGGTATAGATCTGGGGTGGCATGAGGGTGTGTAAATTATAAGAAAATTGTCTTGTTTGTTTTAACTAATTTAACTAATAGCATTTTAGTGGAAGACAAATATCATAATTTTTCCCTAAATAATCTGAAAATCTAAAATATGTATCTGCACTGCAGATAATACATAATATAGGTACAGCAACTTCCTGCGGTCCGCCCTCCACACCTCCCGAATGATACAAACCTCCACATGCTCTTAATCACAACCTTCGAGAGGCACCTGCCTTCGCCAAGTGCCCTCCTGTAATTTCCCTCCGCAGGGCTTGTGTGAAAGACGGAGAGCGAGTGGGTGGACACCGGGGCTGTTGTGAGACGGAAAGGTGCCGTGGGGAAGGTAAATGCAGAGATTTCCAAACCATTTCGTCTATTCGCGTTTATTTTGATAAATGAGAGTCGCCCACTCCTTTCTCTCCATTTAACGCAAATGCAGCTGAAAAAAGATCTATGATTAAACAGAAGTGCAGGTCCTCTGTTAATTAATCAGACTAAACTGCAGAAAGATGGTACAAAGGGTTTGGGTTTCTTCGATATTTAGGTAAATAAAAGAACAGATAAACACACATTCAGCTACAGTGATAAAAATATCCTTTCCTCAAATAGCAGCACAATATCTTTAAAAACTGCCCATTAAAGGACAAATTATTGAAAATGATGATAAATACACATAAACAAAACTCTTGAGTCAAGAGTCAAAATCTTTTTTAAACGGTTCAGCAGCCTCTTTGTGCTTCATTTTTGTCTGTTTATATACTGTACATACCACAAGTTTAAAAAACCCATCAAATGGTGCATTTTTCTCTACACTGATGTAAATCGAACTGAAACAGGCGATTTAGGAGCGACAAAAAATGGTCTGTATATTTTAAATATGCATATCTACTTAAAATGTTACGTGTGCCAAAGATTGGGAGTAAACAAGCAAAACAACGTCTCAAAGCTAACAGTCATGGACTAAAAGCCACAAAGTAAACACAACAACATTAACTTGAATTGCAAGGAAACGTCTAAAGATTCAACCCCTGACATGTGGAGAAGAGCTCCGTCTTATCAGCTTTCAAATGAGAAGCCCACTAAAAAAAATTATAGCTTTAAACAAACCATTTACTGTCATTACATTCTAAACACATGATTCAATCCCAAAAACATTTCCTAGCCCAAAAACAGTTGCCAAAAAATGTTTTAAACCAGTTCCGTGTTTCATTCCTGCAAGACAGCAGAATTTCTTTCAATTTGAAGGACTACTGTGCTCAGCAATTTAATACTCCAAGGTGAATAGGTCAAAATGCCTGAAACTGAAAGCTTCTTAAACCGAGAATGTGATCTGAAGATTTGTGTATGCCCTCAAATAGTCTGAGGTATCTGTGAGACATCCAAGCCGCAGAGCTGCAGCAGAAGAACCAGACAAATCGGGTTTAAGAGGCAAGTTCATGCTTGTGCTGTGGCTTTGTAAGATTACAGTTTTGTCTCATCAGATGGTGCATAAGCCCAGGGTGTGCAGTCGGATAATAGCTATTTGACATTAAGCAGATGCGACATACAGAACGTGTGTTACAGGGAGACATCTTTAGGTTAACCGTCTTGCTCAGGGTCATAGTGGGGATTTACCCTGTGGTCATCCCTTCCTGTTTTTAAACAGGAAATCTGTCAATACCGGAAATAAAACTAAAGGGCATTTGTCAGGACATTTTGTGGAGTCACCATCACCATAATATAAATTGTATTATTATTACCATTACTATTAATATTATTGTTATTACTATTATTGTTGTAATAATAATAATAATAATAATAATAATAATAATAATAATAATAATAATAATAATAATAGTCCTCATATTTATTATTATTACTGCTGCAAGCATATAACAAAGGCCACCATTTAATCCAAAATGGTCCAAATTTATACCATTTTACATAATCAAACATCATATCTGTTACTATTGCTACAACACCATTTTCAAATAGAAGTGCTTTCATGTTTCATGTTAAAGTGATAAAGGCTTAATTTTGTAGTATTGTGTTCAACCAATTTCCTTCATCGCATGGGTCACATGATGCTGATGGACTGGTGTAATGGGAAATGTGTGTTATAAAAAAGTAACATATCATTGTTTCACAGTAGGTGCTACAAAAAAGCAGCGCATTAAAAGCACTATTAACTCTGGCCAGTAACCATGGTGATTAAATCAGAAATTATATTATACACACACATACACACACACACACACACACACACACACACACAGTATATACAATTTAAGCTCCCAAATGTAGTCCAGATGTTTAGAGAACTCATTAGCCGTAGCAGGACTCGACTGCTCTTCAGTCAGAAGGTTCCATCTGCCACAACCTGAAGCAGATCTCACGCGCAGAGAGCGAGAAGACTGGTACACTAGCAACCATTATCACACACCCGTTCATTTCCCCTCTATTGTGTGCTTTTCTTTCCTGTGGACACTTTCAGCAGCCCAGACCACCCCTGTGACGCAAACAAGCCAGAGAGCAGCACAGTGTGACATACTGCCATTTATATCTCAGTAAAAATGATGTGGTTATGTATGTGTTCAGTTGCCAAGAGAAATTGCAATGAATGTTTTGGTGCATCATTAAAGCTGCTTTATCACCTCAGAGCTGCAGCCTAAGGTTAGCGGGCATGGACTGGCACATTGTGCGGTGCACGACGGGTGATGTAAGTCTGGCTCACAATATTTCTGCAACCAACTGGTATCATTTTAAGCATCACAGATGCAGAACTTAATATAATAAAAAAAATAATTTTAAAACTAATAAAACTTAGTATTGCAAATAAGTGGGGTCAATTTTACAATAGGGCTGTCACAATAAAACTACACGGTTATCATGGCCCAAAGAAACCGATAAACAATTATTTTTATTTATGCTATCAGTCTCTTAACTCTCGTATTTGAGTGTGATTCATTGACCTAAAAGAATGTAAAGATGCAGTAAAGAGGATCTACTGTGGCTCTTCAGATATAAAAATATTATATTACAATGTGTAGAATTAACACAATATCACTGTATATTGTGACACCCCTATCCCACAATGCACTATTTGCTGTCAGCATACTTTGTGTTAAAAAAAATGGCTTGGTGTTAAAATAGTATTTATACAGTATATTAATATTTATTACACACAAACATTTACTGAAAATTTATGATATATATTTATGATTATTTGAAAATGAAGCTGTTATATTTTCTTTGAGAATCTGAGCTTCTGTCAATATAGAATCTAAAATATGTCATGCTGCCTATGTAGGTAGAAGGCAGCAAGGAAACTCCCTATGTTCTGGAGCAAAGCAAATAATCCCTGATCTCATTCACTCCTTGCTGTTTGCCATCTCCATCAATAAAGAACCAAAAAGGCCATAAAAATCTGCTTCAGTGTAACCATGGATACTGCTGCACTAACCAGAGAAACCTGTTTGGGGTGTTGAAACGCTTCCCACCAAAACCAAATGCAAGTGACAAATTCTGGTGTAGCTGCTCCAATCTCCCTCATATTTCCTTACTGTGAATCCACAGGGAGCCCCATCAAATCCCTCACACAGCATCCAACGCTTCACCACTTTCTCGCCCACTACATGCCAATCACCCACCCCATGTTGCTCTCTGTGGTTGACCAGCTTTGAATCCGTGTATATGTCAAAGCCACACTGGAGAACTTTACCGACAGGGAGGGCCTCATTTGTCATAGAGCCCATTACCTATAACAAGCCTCAGGCTGGGACAGATGAGACTGGGGATCAGTTACATAAACATTGACAGATAGAAATTCCTTCAGGTTAAAGGGAATATGTTGGCAATCCGTTCACTGCTGGTAAATGGGAGCTCGCTGCGGGCAATAGGCATTCGGTGAGTTTTTGATTCAATAAATGTTAAGTCTTTTGGAAACTAGATTTGTAACGTCAGGAAGTTCCAACAGTGTTGCAAAGTGAAACCCCAGAAAGAAAACCCATTTGAATGTGTCAAGAGGTACGTGATGAAATGTGTTGGAAATTATTACCATAGTACATCAGAAAACAATGTAATAGTTTAGTCAAAATAAAAACCATGTCATTTACTCATAAAACCTGTACTTTCTACAGTGGAACACAAAAAAATAATTTAATTAGAATCTGGCCACCATGAATTTACTGTAAAAAAAAGCTTAAATGTGTTTTTTTATTTAAGTATATATAATAAATAATATTAAATAATATTTAAGTATAAAAATAAACCATAAATAGTTTTTACCCAATATGATTTTTCTTTATTAAGTGCTAAAGTGAGTTATGCATAATGTACTGCCATTCTATTAAATTCACACGACCGCATATTCATTAAAAGATCTCTTTTTGTGCTCAGCAAAAGAAAGTTAGATGCTTTTCAAACAATATGAGTGTGAAAAAATGTTGACAATATTGGAATAGGAAAAGTATTTTAACTTAAAAAACCTGTACACATCAGTCCACACCCAGAAAATTGCCAATACGGGACCGGAGCAGTTCTGCAAGTCACATAAGAGACAGATTACCCTGAGAAACTTCAGTCTGCATTCCTTCAGAGCAGGACGGGCAGTGATGGGCCAGGAGAGGAAGAACCCTGTTAAATCCATAACGGCAGTCTGGCCAAAACCACACTATCCTACAGCTGCTTTCACAGCATCTCATCCACCCCTGCTCAACACAGAAAAAAAGTGAAATTCCTTCAGTCTGGGATTTATTTATTTCAGGCTTTGGATGATGTTCACGTACCAAGGGGTTTTGTGTTCTTTGGCCCCTGATGTTGTATTTGTTTTTCAGGGACTTTTCACCAAGATTTCATGCTCGTCTCGGTGGTGCAGACCGAACAAACCTGTCTTTTGAGCATGAACCTATGTCACATTAAATCTGAAAACCTTTACACTGAAAGAGGCTTGAAAAGTGTGCATGAGGATTCAATAGTATTTGGCAGACCACCAGGAGGTTTCCAGTTTCCACTCCAAATTCCAAACGTTATGATTTACCTCTGAATTACACACATGCTGTAACACATACACAAATATATATGGATTCAATCCCCAGATTGTTGGAGTAAAGAAAAAGAAAAGCCTTAATGCTTATAATAAAACACAATTAAAAACTTATTTACGCATGATAAAGTTAGGAAATGCATCTTAAAAGAGGGGAAAAAACCATTTCACATATCTTCCCATATTAAAATTTTGTCATCATTTACTCACCATGTTTATTTCAAACCTATAACGCCCGGGCCACACATACTCCGTGTGCAGTGCATATGTGGTCGGTATTGTAGTACGTATGCGTTGTTCGAGCGACACGCGCTGGATGTGCTTTCACATATACTGCATTTGCGGTGCCGATCCGTGGCTTCTGTGACCCACAAGTTTAACAATTGTCACACAGTTTCACTTCCAGTAGAGAAGCTCCTTCCCTACATGCATTTAAACAAACTGTGTAGTGTCTTTCACATGAAAATATACTTTTAGATATAATATTTACCGGATTAGGTAACTCCTGGTAAGTGTTTAGTGTTTTCTTGCTTTATCCCCAAATCAAAGCAATAAGATGACTGTGAAAATGATTGGCTTACTTTAATTTCATGCATTTATGGTGAAATTACTACGTTTTCATCTCAATCTGTGTGATTTTGAGCATGATACATGTGCTGTTGCTTTTAATCAGTCCGCGCTGTACAGGAAAAATAGATTCGATGCGTAAACGATCGCTGCACTGACTGACCGCACCGCATCTGCAACGGACGGACTGCACCGCATCTGCAACGGACGGGCCGCACCGCATCTGCAACGGACAGACCGCACCGCATCTGCAACGGACAGACCGCACCGCATACGCGTGCTGTGTGAATGATCTAATCCGTTAACATGGGCACGTAAAAAAAATACGAACCGCATACGCACTGCACACAGAGTATGTGTGGACCAGCCGTAAGACTGTCTTTTTTTGCAGAACACAAAAGCTATTTAAAAAAAATGGTAACAGAACAACAGCGGTACCCATTGAATTGCATTGGTTTTGTGTTCATACAATAAAAGTGAATGGGAATCACCGCTATTTGCTGACTTCTAAGGGGGCCTCAAGATGACTCGTAATTACTAAAATTAGACAAAATGAGCATTGAAATACTACTGCTATTGCTATATGCTATTAAGCAAAAGCCATCCAAATTTAGCCAATGCAAAGTCTTTTCATGATAGCACAATAAATTGGAATGTTTGAGTTAAAAAATGTTAGATTTATCACCACTTCTTGTCCAAAGGTATACCGTGTAAAATCTGAATCTTGAGGCATAAGCCACTGGGAATTACTGGCAACCAAGAGAACAACAGCTTGAATGTGGTGTACAATAACAGCATATAAACCAGCAATTAAAAAAACAATGGCCGCCAAAGACCAACATGTGCAACCCCCAAAGCACATTAAGTAAGTCCAGCTCTCTCTCTAGCCAACAGCCTACATCCATCACCAATTGAACATAATAAAAATACTTTAGCGAATCACAGTATGTCCCTTCGATTACTCTGAAACCAGCAGGTGCTCTATTACCATGTGCTCATTTGAGCTGAATTTACCCGCGATCAGCTCACCCATCCTGAATTAAGCTAAACAAAGTAATGCCCCATTGAGTTTGAACACACAGCATGGGTTTACACCATCTGAACTTTCCAAAATTCTTCAGATTTGGATATTTTTAAAAAGAATGCAAAAGCAACATCAGCAAGCATTTCCCACAATAAAGAAAATGGAATGGAATTCTGAAATCTGCTGGCTGGAATCTCAAACCCCTGACCACATTACAAGTCGTAAAAAAGTCTGAACTCTACTTGCTCTACATGAGGTCTAACTGTCTGCCAAATAACGCTGGCAGTGTTCAATAACCCAGACAACTATTCAGTGCCCAGACTGTTCATCTGTCATTGTCTCGTTCTTTCATATAATAATGCCCTATGCAATTTGTAATCAGCGGCAGGACTTCGAAAACAACCAAACAGAGCTGCTTTCACATTCAACAGTTACTGAAGCTTGCCATATGAGTCAGACAAATCAAAGAGCTGATAAGTACATCTGGACCGATTAATGATATGCAAGACGAAGCAGAAGATATTGTGCAGAACGGGGTGTTCTTCTGTGCCCTCACACTTTTTTAGAGGGCTCACGAGGAGCTCCAATCCCTGCAAGTAATTAGCACCTTTTTATACTTCTTACATAAACACTTCTGAAATGCCCCAAAAAACTGTTGTAATATGCCAGAAAGTGGAAAAGAATCAAGATCCCAGCATGAAATGAACCTCATTTTTGTAGTTTGAAAAATATATAAATGACTTTAATTCCCACATCTGACTCCCTCACAATATCTCGCTATTAAGAAGAAAAACACAAAGCATTTAACATAAATCCAACTGAGGACCTGTGGTAAGAGCCTAGACAATGGACCTCTGTGCATCTCAGGGAGTCTGCCTGATGAGAAGAAAATGCCAAGCTAATTAGTGAACATCTGATGATGACTAACTCTCCTCCACACTGTTCCTCTCGCCTCTCTCACCTCATCTAGTGTCTGAGATACTGCTGCTTTTAGACTTTCTTTAACTGACCTGAACTAGAGTTTGATTGTAGCTAATAGCCGGTTGCTTTTCACAGTGTAACTGTAAAAAAAATCATTAAAAACTTAAGAAAAATTCACATCACAGCTATAACAATACAGAGGAAACATTCAGAATTTTTCCCAGCTAATCAACTTTGATAATAAAAATCCTATTTCTTTTTAAATATTAGATATTGATATTAAAATCAGATATGCATATTTGCTTAATTAAAATAACACTAGTGTTTAACATTTTGGATTTATTTTACAAACTCATTGACAAGAGATCCTGTGATTTCCGCGTGGACGGAACATGGACGAATAGCGTAATCCAGGCATAAAAATGGAATTTGCTGTATAGACTTAAAAAAAGAAAAAGAGATGTAAGATATTGGTTTAAATTACATAGTTGTACATTATGCCCTATTTTTATGGATTTTTTTCATATGGTTCAAAAACACTGTAGTATCTAGGTATTTTATTATATTTTAAGTATCTTATGAAAAACCTTTTCACGGTTAACAGTACAGCCAATGTACTTCTATTTTGTAATGATACCATATCCTGCATATTTCATACACTCTTTTTATATTTATTTTTGCATGTACTTCTCTCTTGTATTCACTGTAAAGCACATATGATATCACTATTCAGTCCCTCCCAAAATTTTGTGATTGTAATAGCACATTTGGGTATTGTTTAGCCCGGTCTCTGGCAATTATATAAGATGGTGAGAGGTGAGAAACGTTATCTTTTGACATTTTTCACACACTAGTTGTGTTCGACCTCAAGCGGCGCCGCAAGAACCCACAGGCGGATGACATCACATTACTCTCAGTCTCGCGGAAATGCAATGTCATCCACCTGTCGGCTTCCGCGGCACCGCATCAAGTCGAACAAGCGCACAGACACCACTCAGACATCACATGGGCGACATATTCTTATTAATTATTGATTTGTTAAATTAGAAAAATAATGTTTGTGCAACCTTTGTTGCGGGGTTTTGAAAAAAATGCGGTACTTTGTTTATTTTGCTCTGTGTTCCACGATCGCGGAATCTCGAAAAACTGGAGGGACTGACTATTGTAAATAAATAAAGCAATACAGACATACATTTCAATTAAATAACATTACCGTATGCTGATGTGGACGCTATAGTTACAGTTACAGTTATCTTTACTTAGTTATAGTTACCTTACAGAAGTACAAGATTAACTAAGGATCTATTGACAGAAATGCAATATAATATACATAACCGTTATGTTTTTATTACCTTAGAATGAGCTATTTCCCTCTACCTACACCGTAGGTCCCCTTACATGGAATTCGCCATGTTGTCTCTACCTTATCTCCTTCGGCAAAGAGGCGAAAACGTGACAACATCTTTGTCCCGTTTTAGCAACTGTATTGCTTCAAACGGGAGCAAGGGATTGAGCCGTTGGTTGCAATTTGCAACCTCACTGCTAGATGCCATTAAAATCTCCACATTGCTCCTTTAAGACTCTTCCGTTTTAATTTTGGCCTTTTGGTGATGCAAAAACAACGTAGACAGGCGCAGTTGTCCTGAAAGAGAGCTGTTGGCCATTTCTGTCCAGACAAGAACACAAAATTAGGCTAATTATACATCATACAGACTAGAGTGGTTTAATTCTATACGTTTGCAGATTGCTTTCATGCCAACTGTGATACACTGATAAATGTCTCAACACCACAAACAACATACACATTTGCAGCGGTCAACACGCTCTGCTTCAATGTTTACATATAGACTTTGTCGAATGACCAGGCACCTGTTAGTACTAAATACTGAACATTTAACTTAGAGCACTAAAAACAGGTGTCCCACTTACAGACACTTCCCACTTGAAAGATTAATTCTTTGAGGTGAAGGTGCTTAGCACCCATTTAAAGGTGAGGTTTAAAAGATAAACAGATGTTTAAGCTGTTTCTTGCCGCGTTCCTGAGAACCAACTGTGCGTGTGAAGGGGGAAAAACTGTTATATCTGGAAGAACAGTGAACATGAAACTCAGCCAGTATGGAATAAATCAGCTCAGCCACAAAACTGAGAGATGCAGAAGCAGCAGAGCTTCAACTCCCACAGTTGCCTCCAAATTCTCAGGGAGTTTGACTTATTCCCCATACAAAAGACTTAAACAAACCAAAGATGAACATCTTATTGGAGGTACGTGATTTTAAAAGCAGCTACTTAAAGAAAGATCATACCACTCCTCCAAGTAAGGTTTAGCTGGTTTTGTTTCCAGGATAAGCCTATTAATAGGTGATTTGGTTTTAATAATTTTGAATGACTTTGTGTGGTCAACGGATAATCCACGGAGCTGAAAGCTAAGAAAAGTATTAACTTTATCTTTTGAATTCCTAAAGTCTGCTCTGACACACAATCCCAACTGCTCTTCCCACGTATGACAGGTGTTATCTTTCATTTCCCATCTGCACCTAAAGGACCATCCATGCAGTCTTCAGATGGGTTTTAACTGGACACAACCGTAGTTTAAGCTAACAGCCACGCGATGCGTTGCCAAGGTGTAAGAACTGACCCCGGCTTGTTACCATTCTGTTCGATGTCTGCACGATCTGACTGGTACCCCCTGAGGAACCCTGAGGAGAAGAGAAGTCATGCAAATGAAAGCTTTAGGTCACCCCCGCTTACGGAAAGCCAGGCCTAATTAAAGCTGAGCTTTAATCCAGACCTCAAGTCACATGGCTTCTATTGTGTTTAATGCCGTCCTCTATGATAAACAAGTGAAGCTGCAGGGGTGATGCCATAGGGCCCTGGAGCCACTACACAGTGTGCCTCATTCATTTGCATAATTGTGGTAGGCATAGACAAACCACAATTCCTCAAAAAAAATTTATATACATTAGAAACGGTTCATTTGCAATGCCGTATGTTTCACAGCAGCAATCTGTACAGCAGAAAAAATTGAATTATTTTGGATCGTGAGGTGCTAAAAGATTCCCACCCATACTATGTGTAGTTTAGTTGCACGAATGGTTGTATTATACTGTGCAGTTCATTCGGAGCATTTGGCTCACAACGAAACAATGTGTGATGAGAAGGAATTACTGCAGAGGTCAACTGACATGCAAATAAATGGGTACTCAACATTTAAAACATTTTAAAATAACTAACTACATTTTATTAGTCATTTGAATGCCAGTAAGTGTCCTAAATAATTTTTTATTAAGGGACAATATTTTCCCCCGGAATTGACTTTCATGGATATTTTTTTACCCTTAAAGGAATAGTTTACCTAAAAATGAAATTCATGTCATAATTCACTCAGCCTCACGCCATCCTATAGGTGATGTGTTCTTTTTTCAGTCAAACACAATTGGAGGAGTAATAATCTAAATCTGAAAAAGCACATCCATAATAAAACGTACCCACACAACTCCAGGGTGTTAATAACATGTAACATGGGTTAAAACAAATAATATTTTAAGCTTATTTAGGCAGATTTTAATCTAAATCATTGTACAAAATGGCTGCACGCAGGCTCTACGAATCCACTTTTGAATCTCATTGGTTCTCGTAGTCACAAGACAATGCGACAACCAAATAGATTAATACATAACAACGCTACACGAAAATACAGAGCATACTGTTTATTTAAAATACTAACCACTCAAATGGTAGAACATATCCTAAACATTTTATAAGCTTATACAGCTATACATAAATACATGATCACTGTTTTATGTTTTGGGGGTTACAGAGTGTGTTAGTCTCAAACTACAATCACTTTCTGAAACGAATGCCAATGCCTTGCAAAAAAAATGTCAATGTAAAGCTTGCAAAGCATAAAATTTAGACAGCAGGATGCCAACAAAACCCAACTGTTAATCTATTTATATTTATTGGTGCAAGCAACCTACAGTAACCTATCCTCTTGTTTTAAAGGAAATTAAAATGAAACTGACAAGTCCATGTTCTCTCACTGTGAGAAAAGTTACACTAGATCTCCTGGGTAATTCTACTTCTGTGTGCCATGCAGCTCCACGGGGCATAAGTTATGTGATTTTTTGACAGAATTATAGAAAGAAAGGCTAGCTCTCAAAAGCCTTCATCCATGCAGCTAAAACCATAAGAAAGGGTCAAGCCATTGACTACAGACATCTGGGCTGAATCAAGCAAAACAAAACAATTAACTGCAGGGGGCAGAAACTTCTCTACAAGTGGCAGCTCAAAAACCTGCAAAGTGGCATTTAAAAGACAAGATCATCTAAATATATGGTTGATTCCATGAGCTGGTTTAACATGACAGATGGTGTGATAGGACTACTTCTAATGTCGAAATTCATTTTAAGGGGATTCAACAAATTCTTGTTAAAGGTAAGAGTTCAATTTCTTATCCATCTAATGTAATTTGAAACAATAATGATAATCCACTGAACACTTGCCCAACCACATCTCCCAATGTTTAGATAAACCGATAGCAGATTCCATTGGTTGTGCCAAAAAGCGACATCCCAGACCACTAAAATGAAACTATTGACCAATCAGCATCCAGAATTGGTAGCATCAGTTTAGTAAAAGGTTGTTACATCCCTCAAGCTCTCAGATGTCAATCTTTCATTAGAGCCAAAAGCAGCACATAAGGTCTTTTAATACTCAGTTTTCTCGTCAGAGTCAAACCGGGTCGATGCAAGTGAAGTTCAGAGAGCAGCAGGGAAGCTGCACTTAAATGTGTTAGAGTTTGTGTGTGGCTAGGTGAGAAGTCTAGAGCGCTGCTTCATTTCCTACTAATGCATTTCCTATACACTTTCAGCCAGCCGGGGAGCAAAAATGAGATTTGAATCATAGTGCACACATAGTTAAAAATATCCAAGTCACGGTCAAACATGCATTTCCTCTACCTGAAATCATTTAATGTGTTTTGGTCGAGTGATGTGAAGCCTTGAGTAATTGCTATGCTTAGAGAAATATTCATTAGCATTATCAGTGATGTCTCATGCGAGAGCCCACGTTCCTTCAAGTTCACCGATTATTTTAACAAATCCTACAGAAGTCTTGACAACAGACATTTTCTCCTCTAGCTGTCTGCTGAGATCAGAGGAATGTTGCCGGCACACAGGAGCAAATGACTGCTAATTACCATCATTACACAGCAAGGCCGTTGCCACCGCTGCATCCTCGTTTCCAAGGCAACAAGACAAACAGAGGATGCTGCCTAGCAGTTTTCACCCCACCTGAGCAACAGCCAAGCAGGTGTTGCGAAACTGGGAATCAAGCCAGCGATGAGAACTAAAGCAGATGTTGAACCACTGCTGTCCATGAGTTTCTGTACTGTGCTTTTAAGGCACTTTAACTAAAAAGGTGTACGGGCATACATTAAATCCCATTTGCTAAAAAGTTAACTTAAAAAGTCAAAAAATCTCCATCTCTGACGCTAGGATGCTGGGGCTGATTGACAGGTTGCTATGTAATGTCTCTAGTTTTTCCTAAAATGTAGATAGTAGGGCTGCACAATTAATCGAAAAACTAATCGGGATTACAATTACAAGTGAAACAATTACGTAGTCACCAAAAGCCTCAATTACAGCTGTCCATTTGCGCTCGGATACAGTGGCATATCAGATCATTAACACATTGACGTGTCCTTTAGCTATTTGTTTTGGGTTTTTAATTGACAACATAATTATTTGTTATTTACTTTACATTATTTAGTTTTGGATGTTTAAAGAAAGAATATAGCATGCAGCTGCGTCACAGAAAGTTCTAAAACATTTCAAATCTTCAAAGTAAAATCTATTAATCAACAGTATTAATCGCAATTACAATATCAAGGTGAATTATTGACAATTATGATTTTTGTCATAATCGTACCGCCCTAGTAGATAGTTTTACACATTAGCACAAACAATGTGGGACCCAAATAGAGCTGTAAGATCATGGGTGAAATGATAATCATGATTAATATGCTACAAATTTTAATCACGATTAATAACCACGATTATTCTGTCTGTTTAGACCTTTTGTTTTTTACTTCACTTCAGCATGTTTAATCTGTTGCCATTAAACTTCTTCAACGCAGATTTTCAAAGTACGCAATCATCTAAACACTCTGCCCCAGAAATTTACATTTTGTGCGCTTGAATGAAACCTTGCTATTGCTTGAAATCATTACTATTGGTCACCCTTCAGGTTTGTCTGCAAATAAAAAGTATTAAAATGTTACAAATTCTGTGAAAAATGTGGTGTTTTTCAAATTTCTAGTAAAGTGGCAGTTCAAGAAATGCAAGTTTTCAGTTCCGATCTGATTTTCTGACCTTATCGGGAGTTTTGTGCTTGTGTTTAAAACATTAATATCACAACGATTATGTTCAATAAATTGAGGGGAGCATAAAGCGTTATCACGATTAAAATAATAGTGCATCCCTAGACCCAAAACAGAGATACATAATAAGCATCTACTAATAAAACTTCACCCACTATTTTCCAAAAAATGTGGTTTATTTGCACCCTTGCCAGCTGACATGGTGATTTCACTCTTGCGTGAACAGACGGGCATTGTGGTAGAATGATGAGATCGGAATGACTCCAGGAGTTCAAAGAGATCAAGAATTTTAATCCAGAGAGGAATGTCCCATGTTAATTTCTCCATATAACATCTGATATTAAATATCAAGGAAAACACAGATAGTGTTCGCAGTATTCAAACAGATCACCAGGAGCTTATATAACATTCATTATCTTTACTGAGCCCAACACAATGGAATTCTGAATGCAGGAATATTCACGCTCTACTGAGCTAAACCTGTATTTAACCTGCCTAGGAGGTGTGCAGCACAGGTTGCCATGGTGATCCGTTCTTCTCAAAAATGATCAACTGCAGGGACAGAGTCTATTCTGTACTTTTTATGTGATATATTAAGCATTATACCTGATAGTGCCCCATGCATGCGGTTTCCATAAACAAATGAGGCTTGCTGTGTGAGAGCAACTCTCTTAAAGGCGTTACCCATCAAGCAGACAATGAGTGGACTGTGAAATTACTTTTATTGCTGTCTGTAGTTTTTGAATCACAGCAACCGCAAAGACAGACACACAAACAAATCTGTTCACAACTCCAGGGCAGAAAAGGAACAAAGCCACAGAAGTGAATCACACAGAGCAAACAGAGTTACAATACCCAGAGGGAGTAAATGAAATTTGGTCAATCAGTCTACAGAGTTTTAATTGACTGGCTGTTATTAAAACGCATAAGAAATTTAATGTTTACAAGCCAAATATGACCAATGCATCATATGTTTAACTGGGTCCTTAAACTAAAACAATCATTTTCTAAAACGACTTCAAAAGTTGTGTAACGTGACTGTCAAATATTCCAATTTTGGTAGCAGTGTAACAATATACCATCACACAATTTATTGCGATGTAAAAAATGATGATGATATGACTGGTAAATCCTATTGGTTGAGCTGCCAACATGTGACCTGCATCACCACAGATGTTTTATGTTTTATCTTTTGTGCTTTACTGCTTTACAAAGCTTTTAGAGTTTTGTTTTCTTAAATCCTTTCCTAATACTAGAGAAATGGTATTTAAAATTGACAATGCTTTGGAAACAAAATTTGATTTTTTTTTTATACAATTTTTATATTTTGTTCAGAACATTGTGATACTATTGTATCGTAAACCAAGTAACGTGTATTATATCGAATCATGTATTTTTACACCCTATAAAGTAACTTTATATTCACATTTTTAGCCAACATTTTGCTTGCTCAAATGGAACAAACTTCACTCCACAATAGTACAGTATTACTATATCTATTGTTCTCATATTGGTGTTGCTTTTGGCGATGACGACTCTGAACAATGGCTAAAAGTGCTCAGTGAGTTTGACGTGGCCCACAGCCATTTTCCCGGCAATTACCCCAAAGTGGCTCTTGTATGGCATTGTTTCATGGTTCAGATCCTGGGCAACACTGTTTGCATGACGAATTATTACTGATGAAACACTGGCAGTGGTGGGATCACAGGCACATCGGCTATAACAAGATGCGAGCGCTTTTCCAAAATGCAGCTTTTTAGACACCTTTTCACACGCTATGATCAAAGCAGTTTTAACTCATTCACTGAACCCGAATGAAAACAGCCCACTTGTTTTGAATGTGTGTGTACCAAAAACAGCTCCTCATGAAAGTGAATCACTCTTTTCAAAACATCTGAATGCCAATGGAAAAACAGTGGCTTCCACAGCTAAGACGTAGAGCAAAATCACTTAGGTACGGCGGAGAAGCTCGTACAACAAAATGGCTACATTCTTTAACCAGGGACTCGATTTATTATCAAAACCACCAAATTATACAGCAACATGCCATGAAATTAGCAGGCACTGCTTAAAAAAACTAATGAAATCTCCCCCTCAGCAATATAGGAACATCTGTACATGACATGCCTCAGTTAGAACTAACAAGTGTCCAACAACCAAAATGCACATGATTTCATTCCTGTTTGCCCAAATAATCATTAACCTTCTCTTCCCCGTTAATGTTTGCTGTGACTCACAGGGAACCTAAATTCTCACACACACACACACACACACACACACACACGTGAGAGTATGGAAGGGTATACAGAGGGCACTGGGGCATGCAGATTTGATTGTTCCTGTGTTTGCTGGGCCCTGCTGCAGCTCAAACAGATGACCTCACTTTTACTGACTCTAGCTCATTTCACACATGGCCCTTGAACGTCGACCTCGCCCATGGCCTGCTGGCTACACCTTTTAAAAACAGTGTGGTGCATTTCCTGCATGAAGAGTGACAGTTTGCCTGCATCTTTTGTAAAGTAGGAAGGAGAACTTGCTCGCAGGTCTCCAAACTTCACGAGGATGGTGTAAATTTAAACAAAAACAAGCACTACTAAAACTGCAATACAATATTAAAATACAATTATTTATCTGAAATCTACATTGAAGTTTGTCAGTTGATGTTAAGCAAATGTTAATTATTTTAATTACAAAGGGGTGTATGGAATGTCAGATACAATTCATACGATAGCTCTGTGACATTTTTTGAAAAGGATTCCACGTTGCCACCAGACTGCCACGAAAGCAGCATTACATATGACATTTAAATAGATTTCACATGGAGATATTCTGTTTCCTGGCAATCCATTCACTAAGAGAGAGACAGGATGAGCTCACAGGTCAGCCAGAAGTTCTGCTGATATCAGCATATCAAGATAAAGACACACACACACACACAGGAAACAGCACTGGAAACTTGTTAAAGAGATTTAAAGTTCACCGAAAAATTAAAATGTAACAATCCATCAATAATAACTCACCCTCATGTCTTTCTAAACCTGAATGACTTTCTTTTGCAGAACACAAAAGATGATATTGGACCTCCATTGAAGTATATTTCTCAGTCTTATTTTGTGTTCCACAAAATGGAAGAACTTTCATTTTTCTATTTAATGCAAGTTTATAAGACTATTGGAATGGTTAAACCCATAATCATAAAATCAAATGTAGGGGACAATCCATTATGGATTTATTATTCACTTGAACACTACCTCTGAAAGTGTACTGAACATGAAAACTAAATAGAAGTAGTCCTTTAAAAGGAACAGTTTACCTAAAAAATTCTCTCACAATTACATCATTCCGAACCTGTACTAATTTCCTACAAAGAACACAAAACAAGATGTTAAGCAGAATATTAGCGACTGACAACCTTGGTGCCCATTCACTTCATGAGAAAAACAAGCAGCATCTATATTAATCAAAGATTTCCTTTTCCACAGAAGCAAGCAAGAGAAACAGGTTTACAACAACATGAGGGTGAACAAATAACAAAATTATATTGGGTTGATTTAACCTTTTAAGCAGATTAACACTAAGTAAAGTAAACCTGTATGACAACAGGGATGAAGCTCTCAAGTGAATCCCAATAACCCAGATCAAAACAATCTCTTTCACGATTTAATCGAGGATGTTATCGTATAAACCAACATCTTCCAAGGCTCACAAAATCGCTAGCCCGACGTCCCGGGGCTATTGTATCTTCCAGTCGGGCTACCAAAATGCATCGATATTTCAATATTTTTACATTCTCTCACAAATTTGGTTGTTCAACTATGTTACAGGTAACTGGGATTTGGGAATTTGGGAATTGGGGAATTATAATCAATATGGGGTATTGAAATCGCGTTAGAATGCAAGCTCGCTTTTACTTTCATTTTCAGGGGCTGTGATGGCGGCGGATTTTTATCTTAATATGAAATATTTATAATATTATATTTGCATATAGAGTTGCAACCATGTGACCAATGTATGCGTAGAAGAGAGAAAATAATATAAACATTATTTAAATAAATTTTAAAATATTATATCTGAAATAAATGAGACTGAAATGTCCGTTAAAGTGCACATCCGTCAGTGAAACGGCACACTACAGCATATAAAACATTTAAATAAACATCAGTAAATAATGATTACCTAAATAATACCAGAAAGTTAAAATGATACAAAAAAGGCATTAGTTGCAGTTAGAGATCTCAATTTAGTTGTCGATTGTCGATTTACTTCTTGACAGAAAAACTGAAATATAATGTCTCAAATAAACAGCATGAACCAAAAATACAGCAAGTACCTTCTGCAAGCATTAAAAATCCTCAACCCTCATTTTTCAACTCAAATTTTTAACCGACTGTCTTCATGACTAATGGCTGCATAAATCTGAAGCTGCGGACTGCATTAAGATGGAGCCCACAGTGGTTGAGAAGACAAGACTCTAATTACTGAGTCCAAGTGTAAGATGGGCGCGCTTTCAGTACTAATTTCAGCATTTGGGAGCCATGTTAACACCCATCCTCTCCAACACAAGAGGCTGAAAAACTCTGCCCTGCCACAACGAGCGCCGTCAGGCAGATGGCGAGACAGTTGGTGGGAATATTAGCGATAATGCAGATACATTGTGAACCTTCAACTGTTACTTTATCATTCATCAGATCAGCATCAACAGCTGCTCCATCCATGAAAACGGGAGATGAAATGAGATGGCAAAACAATACGCTTGAAATTAGTACTGGTTGAAAGTACAAGTGGCTGATTTCAAAATGAATTATCCATTTAGTATGAGTACCTCATTTGGGGTAATGACACAGTATGGAGTAACTTCAATAAAGCATTGAAGTAACAATCTGAGGGTAATTTCTGTCTATTGTTTGTGACAATGGTTCTGTCATGGTCACCTGTGGTTACTTCTGTGGACATGTGCCAATTAGCACCCTCAGCCATTGTATGGAGCACAGAGAAAGAATATCAGGTACAAAGTTAACAGATGTGAGCACCAACCGGAAATCAAAAATAAATGGCATACGCTTCAGCAGGGTTATTTAAATCTGCTTCTGCAAGGCCACCATGATGCAGAGTTTAGCCCCAACCTTAAGAAAACACTTGAAGAAGCTAATCAAGACTTCAGGATTACTTAAAAATAATGCCTTAAAAATATGCATATGAGCGGGGTCGGAACTAAGGTTGGTGGCTCTCAAGGGTCAGATTTGAATAGCCTTGCCCTATAATTTTGTGGACTTTACAATAAGTCACACAAGGCCATGTAGGTTCACATGAAGTGCTGCATTCAGGACATGGCTGCCCAAGTAGACACCATACTTAAAAGTCTTAATATTTACTAAGGATGCACCTACATTAACAATAACTGAATAACTGATATACTGTCCGATATACAGTATCTAAATATTTAAATAATTTTTTTCTGAGCCTGGAACATAAGGCAATAAGTGGACATCTGCTTTTAGTTTAAAGTATTGACTGCAAAAAACAAGGAACCTACAAGGTACATACTGTACCTACATTAACAATGTTTTGCTAATAGCAGCAAGTAAATCATCACAGCAGAAAGACAGTATTGGATTTTCACGGTGAGCAGCATGCATCTAAAGCAGTTTAACCAGAGAAAACGGTTAATCATTTATCTGCTTTAATATATAGGCCTGATTTCATTATTGGGCCGATACCGATAATATATTGTACATCCCTAATATTTAATCACAATAGTAGACTTTCACTACATAATAACGTCCAAATACCTTTCTCTGTGTTCAACCAAACAAATAAATTTGTTAGAAGTTTGGAACAATTAGAGAGTGAGTAATTATTCATGACATGACATTTTTTGGGTGAACTATCCCTTTAACATGATATCAAATAGTATCAGGGTTAATGTCAGTACTAGTATATTGCAACACATCTAACTTACAAGTAACTACTTGCACACTAGGATACAGCTCTTATAATCCTGAGCACGCTTTTGACAAACCCCCAAATCTGGTCAAAAGTTACCTAGGTCAACATAACAGACAATGAAACCAGTTTAATATAGTTCTTCTGCTACATTGTGCAGAGGACACAGATTGGATTAGACCCATCTTCCAAGATAGAGAGAAATGCTGTGCTGGCCTATTAAATTATATTACTGGTGGATTTCATCTCAGGCATTTGTATTGACTGTACTAAAACTGTCCAGCCCAAAACCCACAAATACCTTCAGATAATATATATATAAAATGGGACTTTTCTCTGCAGGAAGAACTTGCACAAACAATAAAGCTAAACCAGTGCACTACACATTGCAGTGCATTTACATGACATTTAAGCAAGTACATTTTATCAGTATTTGTGTTTCTTGGTATTCGAACCCATGACCTTTGCGCTAACAAAATACTCTTCCAAATGAGCTACAGAAACAAGCGCAGTATATTAAAGTGTCAAAGAATCAGATGCTTTGTAAAGATAACATGAGATCTGATGCAGACCTAAAACAGAATTAGATTAAAAGATTGTCTCCAGACAAATCTTTGTACATAATATACTTATATAACAACAGACAGGATTTTACATAACAAACCAAACTTCCATAGCAACAGCATATAGTAAAAACCAACAAGAGTTGATTAATAGAGACACAAACTTGTACATAATTTGTTAAGCTCGAGGCAACATTAAAAACTTGTTTTGCCCAACCTTAAACCTTGCAGTATCTATAGAGTCTGGAGTCATTCTACATGTGAAAAGCTCCCGTTAATCCCTCTGCTGCCAATCATCCACCTCGGCTTTTTTCTCCTCGCACATTTCCTTTTCTACATGTTTCACAACATGTGCGTGTCCACCTACACACTCCCTTTCAATAGGCTACTTAATATTGGAAATGCGACACTGCCTGCAGATAGCTGCATCCTTGGCATTCTTAGATAGTGGCTGAGAGAAGTAAACATTAAATGTAACTAAGTTACAGACAGTGGCAATCTTGCTACGGACTTTGTTGTCAAAATTAACTTATGAATGCAGTATTGTTTTAGAAACAGAGGCTGACGAGTCAAAAGAAGGTCCGCAACATGAAAAGGGGGATTTCGTGCAAATAGTAGCAATTTGGGGACACATGCTGTTCCACAGGTGGATACTAGAACAATAACAAAGTGCAAGTCTCAAGGTGGGCAATTGTTTAAGGCAGTCAAATCGACTCTATAAGTCAATCAAATCAAGTCCAAAACAAAACCGGTGGCCGTCTAGTTTAGACATTAACAGCACAAGTACATGATGATACGAACGCAAAGTTTAACCACTGTCTTTTCATGACCTTGTGCCTGTTGGGATGCAGTTTTATACATTTCAAGTTAAAAAGAGAAAGGCAGAATGCACTTCAATCAGGACCCGTCTCTTCAAATCCACCCCCACACAAACTGCATTTAGAGCCTGGCCAATACACAGTGAACACACACCACCCACACAACGAAGAAAAGACATGCAAATGACAAATCAGTGAAGCCCTTAAAGGGAGAAAGCTGAGTGAGGGGCCATTAGTCAACCTACAACACAGACCTCACCATTTTGACGTGACTAAATGTTATACATGAAAAATGCAATGTGATCCACAGCCCACTTACAGTCGGATACTTGAGCTTATCAGATTCCTCCAAAGACACTGGCGCCTATGATGTCCAAAAACGCTTTTCACCTAACTACAGCCTTTGTTCTCCGAGAAATACTCAGAAAGCAAAGGCACGTGTTCGTTTATCAGATATATTAATACAAGTATATATCTATTATTAACAGTTCAACTTTATCTAGACACTCCTGACGTAATAATCGAAAACACGTCATAACTATCACAGCACATTCGGAGCTTTGTAAGATGATATATTAATAGTTCTCGCCTAGTAAGATTAAAATAATAGATAAACTAGCAATTTCATCTAAATATAATGCGAATCTGTTCGTGGTGAACGTGCATTTAAATGTGGAAAAAACACATTCTCCAGAGTTAAGAGCAAAACTCTTCACTAACGTTACAGCATTCCCATATTATTCACCTTGCGCTTTCCACATCAGAACCGATCACAACACAAGGACGCGTTCGTATTTACATATTGTTAGCAAATACGGTGATCTGCACTGTAACTTTCTGCTCGATTACTGAATAAATACCGAGCTAGAACAATCAGGTGAGTTGCGTGCGTTCGTTAACCGTCCGAATCTCGCTGGAGCTGAGCTCGAGATATTTCACAAATCACAAAGCAACGCTTTCCTCTCAAAAATCACATCCGTACGCATTTCTGCACACGGTTAAGCACGGTTGGTACGGACAGTTAAATCACAGACATGTTGGAAACTCACCTTCTTCCCTTCCCACCTCTCGCTGCTCTCGTGCAGTCTCTTCTCCACATAAATCTTGCGATTAAAGTCCGACACGAGCGTCTCTCCGCTCGGGTTTTCTCCTCAGCTAAGCGCAGTCTACGTTAGACTCGTTGCGGCCCTTATTCCTGCTTTTTTTCCGCGTATCGTGATGGATTTTCCGCCTGTTACTACATCTACCCCAACAGCGGTACCGTTGGTCCCTGCGTCTCTTCCACAATTATTCAACTTCGAAGTTCATACAAAAGTTGCAGCTCCGCCTCCCGCTGCAGCTGCTGATGAGGTCACTGCAAGCCGCTGCTTCGCTTAGAGAGAAATCTCGCGATAACTGAGAGAGAGACGCGGAGAGCGTGATTTGGTGGCTAAATGCTTGTATGTATCTGTGGGAATGGGCCCCCTATGGACAGGGTTGCCTTAGCAACAGCACAATTTATGTGTTATCATCACACGACTGGGGTTTAGTTGTCTTTGAGAAGAAAAGGCTTAACATGTTCAATTTGTGAATTATTTCTTTAAATCTGTCATCTCTAAATTTATTTTTAGAACCATGTGTCCGTTTTTCTGTCTACCCTTACATACATTACCTCCCAAAACCTTTTAGTTTTTGACTGAAAGAAAATGAAGAAATGCTGACCTATTATTACTGATATATTATATTATTATTATTATTATTAATATAACTTATATATAATTTATTACTTATAATTTTTGGTTTTATTTTTGCCTATTATGCTGAGCTAAACTATTTCCCTATTCACCTTATTGTGTCAACCAGGTGTTTCTGCGAGCTCCTATATTACCTTACCTTCTAAATTATTGAGAAATGCCTTTGTCCCATTTGAAATAGAATCAATACTTGACACCCCCTACATGATGACCACGCTAGCGCATGTGTGACCTCTCACAGGAATGTCTCTTCAGGGATGCTGGAGGAGCAGGAAGAATGGTCCCATTCATTTAGCTCTATTCAAGCGATGCAAATACACTAATGCAGACTGACATGAAGAAAGGTGACAAGTTGTCACAGGACACAGGGTCTTTGTGTGGCATAGTGAGAAGTGCAATGCAGAGAGTGTGCGATGCCTCCAAAATGGCTGATGCACTAGTTAGTCTAAGTGATTAACATAAATGATAAAATTAAAAGCGAATCTGTGTTGTTTATTATTCTCATTGTTTTATTAGTTTGATAAGGTTTGATAGAAGTAATTAGCCTACCAAATACCCACAGAAAGAGATAAGTGACTATGACAACTATATTCACTGTGTTTGTTCTAGGACTTTATCATCAGTTTCCTTAGAGCAACATCCTAATACAAGAGAGTAATTTTGTTTCATAGAGAGAGAAATGAATGATCATGCATCTTTTCATCAGAGCTAAGATTTTAAGGTGCTCAATTGGATGTCAGAGATATGTGTACTAAATGTTTCTAATGTTATATATCCATCATGGATCAATTATCAATTGACTTTGCCAACAAAAACTAGTCAAATTAGTGCTTTAAAGGCACAGGTTACGCAAAAATACACTATCTGTTATCATTTACCTCTTGTCATCTCAAACCTGTATGACTTCTGCAGAACACAACAGAAGATATTTTGAAGAATGTTGCACCAAACAATGGTGGTACCCATTAACTTCTATTGTATACATTTACGCATTTGGCAGACGCTTTTATCCAAAGCGACTTACACTGCATTGTACTATATTGTACATTTTGTAAAGTAAGCAAGTGGGGGTTAGGTGTCTTGCTCAAGGGCACCTCAGCCGTTACCCGCCAGCCCTGAGAATCGAACCAGCAACCTTCTGGTCATGAGTCCAACTCTCTAACCACTGGACCACGACTGCCCTGGTATACACTTCACGATGCCATAGAAGAACCTTATTTTTGTCTAAATTGTTCTATAAAGAATCCTTAACATCTGAAGAACCTTTCTGTTTCATAAAAGGTTCTTTGTGGCGAATTGGCTAAATGGTTCTTTGTGGAACCAAAAATGGTTCTGGCATCCCTGTGAAGAACCTTTTAAACACCTTTATTTTTAAGAGTGTGGACACAAAACCAATGCAAGTCAATGTAAAATGTATATTGGATCTATCAGTAGCAATGCAATATAGGTTGTTCAAACAAGGGATTTACAAGACGTTTTTATTTCTGTGTACAGCATATTTACAGTTTTACAGCCCTGTTAACTTCTTCTGCCAAAACACTGCAACACAGATTTATGCACAAATAGAAAAACAGCCATTTATGATAATTCTGTGTTATGTCATTAATAATATTCAACCTTAATCTTACACGAGTTAACTTATTCCCTGGAGAAAACGAGCACAACTCCAGATGAATATTCAGCATCTTACATCAAAGCCAATGTCCATTTACTGTTATATCCCTGCAGCCGAGGAAATGACAGTCCTGTATTTCTTTGACAGTAATCAGTCTATAA
>JAOTQM010000045.1:0-49897 GCA_026939265.1 Oreonectes daqikongensis | reverse complement strand
GGTAGAAGGCAGCAAGGAAACTCCCTATGTTCTGGAGCAAAGCAAATAATCCCTGATCTCATTCACTCCTTGCTGTTTGCCATCTCCATCAATAAAGAACCAAAAAGGCCATAAAAATCTGCTTCAGTGTAACCATGGATACTGCTGCACTAACCAGAGAAACCTGTTTGGGGTGTTGAAACGCTTCCCACCAAAACCAAATGCAAGTGACAAATTCTGGTGTAGCTGCTCCAATCTCCCTCATATTTCCTTACTGTGAATCCACAGGGAGCCCCATCAAATCCCTCACACAGCATCCAACGCTTCACCACTTTCTCGCCCACTACATGCCAATCACCCACCCCATGTTGCTCTCTGTGGTTGACCAGCTTTGAATCCGTGTATATGTCAAAGCCACACTGGAGAACTTTACCGACAGGGAGGGCCTCATTTGTCATAGAGCCCATTACCTATAACAAGCCTCAGGCTGGGACAGATGAGACTGGGGATCAGTTACATAAACATTGACAGATAGAAATCCTTCAGGTTAAAGGGAATATGTTGGCAATCCGTTCACTGCTGGTAAATGGGAGCTCGCTGCGGGCAATAGGCATTCGGTGAGTTTTGATTCAATAAATGTTAAGTCTTTTGGAAACTAGATTTGTAACGTCAGGAAGTTCCAACAGTGTTGCAAAGTGAAAACCCCAGAAAGAAAACCCATTTGAATGTGTCAAGAGGTACGTGATGAAATGTGTTGGAAATTATTACCATAGTACATCAGAAAACAATGTAATAGTTTAGTCAAAATAAAAACCATGTCATTACTCATAAAACCTGTACTTTCTACAGTGGAACACAAAAAAATAATTTAATTAGAATCTGGCCACCATGAATTTACTGTAAAAAAAGCTTAAATGTGTTTTTTTATTTAAGTATATATAAATAATATTAAATAATATTTAAGTATAAAAATAAACCATAAATAGTTTTTACCCAATATGATTTTTCTTTATTAAGTGCTAAAGTGAGTTATGCATAATGTACTGCCATTCTATTAAATTCACACGACCGCATATTCATTAAAAGATCTCTTTTGTGCTCAGCAAAAGAAAGTTAGATGCTTTTCAAACAATATGAGTGTGAAAAAATGTTGACAATATTGGAATAGGAAAAGTATTTTAACTTAAAAAACCTGTACACATCAGTCCACACCCAGAAAATTGCCAATACGGGACCGGAGCAGTTCTGCAAGTCACATAAGAGACAGATTACCCTGAGAAACTTCAGTCTGCATTCCTTCAGAGCAGGACGGGCAGTGATGGGCCAGGAGAGGAAGAACCCTGTTAAATCCATAACGGCAGTCTGGCCAAAACCACACTATCCTACAGCTGCTTTCACAGCATCTCATCCACCCCTGCTCAACACAGAAAAAAAGTGAAATTCCTTCAGTCTGGGATTTATTTATTTCAGGCTTTGGATGATGTTCACGTACCAAGGGGTTTTGTGTTCTTTGGCCCCTGATGTTGTATTTGTTTTTCAGGGATTTTCACCAAGATTTCATGCTCGTCTCGGTGGTGCAGACCGAACAAACCTGTCTTTTGAGCATGAACCTATGTCACATTAAATCTGAAAACCTTTACACTGAAAGAGGCTTGAAAAGTGTGCATGAGGATTCAATAGTATTTGGCAGACCACCAGGAGGTTTCCAGTTTCCACTCCAAATTCCAAACGTTATGATTTACCTCTGAATTACACACATGCTGTAACACATACACAAATATATATGGATTCAATCCCCAGATTGTTGGAGTAAAGAAAAAGAAAAGCCTTAATGCTTATAATAAAACACAATTAAAAACTTATTTACGCATGATAAAGTTAGGAAATGCATCTTAAAAAGGGGGAAAAAAACCATTTCACATATCTTCCCATATTAAAATTTTGTCATCATTTACTCACCATGTTTATTTCAAACCTATAACGCCCGGGCCACACATACTCCGTGTGCAGTGCATATGTGGTCGGTATTGTAGTACGTATGCGTTGTTCGAGCGACACGCGCTGGATGTGCTTTCACATATACTGCATTTGCGGTGCCGATCCGTGGCTTCTGTGACCCACAAGTTTAACAATTGTCACACAGTTTCACTTCCAGTAGAGAAGCTCCTTCCCTACATGCATTTAAACAAACTGTGTAGTGTCTTTCACATGAAAATATACTTTAGATATAATATTTACCGGATTAGGTAACTCCTGGTAAGTGTTTAGTGTTTTCTTGCTTTATCCCCAAATCAAAGCAATAAGATGACTGTGAAAATGATTGGCTTACTTTAATTTCATGCATTTATGGTGAAATTACTACGTTTTCATCTCAATCTGTGTGATTTTGAGCATGATACATGTGCTGTTGCTTTTAATCAGTCCGCGCTGTACAGGAAAATAGATTCGATGCGTAAACGATCGCTGCACTGACTGACCGCACCGCATCTGCAACGGACGGACTGCACCGCATCTGCAACGGACGGGCCGCACCGCATCTGCAACGGACAGACCGCACCGCATCTGCAACGGACAGACCGCACCGCATACGCGTGCTGTGTGAATGATCTAATCCGTTAACATGGGCACGTAAAAAAAAATACCCGCATACGCACTGCACACAGAGTATGTGTGGACCAGCCGTAAGACTGTCTTTTTTTGCAGAACACAAAAGCTATTTAAAAAAAATGGTAACAGAACAACAGCGGTACCCATTGAATTGCATTGGTTTTGTGTTCATACAATAAAAGTGAATGGGAATCACCGCTATTTGCTGACTTCTAAGGGGGCCTCAAGATGACTCGTAATTACTAAAATTAGACAAAATGAGCATTGAAATACTATTGCTATATGCTATTAAGCAAAAGCCATCCAAATTAGCCAATGCAAAGTCTTTTCATGATAGCACAATAAATTGGAATGTTTGAGTTAAAAAATGTTAGATTTATCACCACTTTTGTCCAAAGGTATACCGTGTAAAATCTGAATCTTGAGGCATAAGCCACTGGGAATTACTGGCAACCAAGAGAACAACAGCTTGAATGTGGTGTACAATAACAGCATATAAACCAGCAATTAAAAAAACAATGGCCGCCAAAGACCAACATGTGCAACCCCCAAAGCACATTAAGTAAGTCCAGCTCTCTCTCTAGCCAACAGCCTACATCCATCACCAATTGAACATAATAAAAATACTTTAGCGAATCACAGTATGTCCCTTCGATTACTCTGAAACCAGCAGGTGCTCTATTACCATGTGCTCATTTGAGCTGAATTTACCCGCGATCAGCTCACCCATCCTGAATTAAGCTAAACAAAGTAATGCCCCATTGAGTTTGAACACACAGCATGGGTTTACACCATCTGAACTTTCCAAAATTCTTCAGATTTGGATATTTTTAAAAGAATGCAAAAGCAACATCAGCAAGCATTTCCCACAATAAAGAAAATGGAATGGAATTCTGAAATCTGCTGGCTGGAATCTCAAACCCCTGACCACATTACAAGTCGTAAAAAAGTCTGAACTCTACTTGCTCTACATGAGGTCTAACTGTCTGCCAAATAACGCTGGCAGTGTTCAAAACCCAGACAACTATTCAGTGCCCAGACTGTTCATCTGTCATTGTCTCGTTCTTTCATATAATAATGCCCTATGCAATTTGTAATCAGCGGCAGGACTTCGAAAACAACCAAACAGAGCTGCTTTCACATTCAACAGTTACTGAAGCTTGCCATATGAGTCAGACAAATCAAAGAGCTGATAAGTACATCTGGACCGATTAATGATATGCAAGACGAAGCAGAAGATATTGTGCAGAACGGGGTGTTCTTCTGTGCCCTCACACTTTTTTAGAGGGCTCACGAGGAGCTCCAATCCCTGCAAGTAATTAGCACCTTTTTATACTTCTTACATAAACACTTCTGAAATGCCCCAAAAAACTGTTGTAATATGCCAGAAAGTGGAAAAGAATCAAGATCCCAGCATGAAATGAACCTCATTTTTGTAGTTTGAAAAATATATAAATGACTTTAATTCCCACATCTGACTCCCTCACAATATCTCGCTATTAAGAAGAAAAACACAAAGCATTTAACATAAATCCAACTGAGGACCTGTGGTAAGAGCCTAGACAATGGACCTCTGTGCATCTCAGGGAGTCTGCCTGATGAGAAGAAAATGCCAAGCTAATTAGTGAACATCTGATGATGACTAACTCTCCTCCACACTGTTCCTCTCGCCTCTCTCACCTCATCTAGTGTCTGAGATACTGCTGCTTTTAGACTTTCTTTAACTGACCTGAACTAGAGTTTGATTGTAGCTAATAGCCGGTTGCTTTTCACAGTGTAACTGTAAAAAAAATCATTAAAAACTTAAGAAAAATTCACATCACAGCTATAACAATACAGAGGAAACATTCAGAATTTTTCCCAGCTAATCAACTTTGATAATAAAAATCCTATTTCTTTTTAAATATTAGATATTGATATTAAAATCAGATATGCATATTTGCTTAATTAAAATAACACTAGTGTTTAACATTTTGGATTTATTTTACAAACTCATTGACAAGAGATCCTGTGATTTCCGCGTGGACGGAACATGGACGAATAGCGTAATCCAGGCATAAAAATGGAATTTGCTGTATAGACTTAAAAAAAGAAAAAGAGATGTAAGATATTGGTTTAAATTACATAGTTGTACATTATGCCCTATTTTTATGGATTTTTTTCATATGGTTCAAAAACACTGTAGTATCTAGGTATTTTATTATATTTTAAGTATCTTATGAAAAACCTTTTCACGGTTAACAGTACAGCCAATGTACTTCTATTTTGTAATGATACCATATCCTGCATATTTCATACACTCTTTTTATATTTATTTTTGCATGTACTTCTCTCTTGTATTCACTGTAAAGCACATATGATATCACTATTCAGTCCCTCCCAAAATTTTGTGATTGTAATAGCACATTTGGGTATTGTTTAGCCCGGTCTCTGGCAATTATATAAGATGGTGAGAGGTGAGAAACGTTATCTTTTGACATTTTTCACACACTAGTTGTGTTCGACCTCAAGCGGCGCCGCAAGAACCCACAGGCGGATGACATCACATTACTCTCAGTCTCGCGGAAATGCAATGTCATCCACCTGTCGGCTTCCGCGGCACCGCATCAAGTCGAACAAGCGCACAGACACCACTCAGACATCACATGGGCGACATATTCTTATTAATTATTGATTTGTTAAATTAGAAAAATAATGTTTGTGCAACCTTTGTTGCGGGGTTTTGAAAAAAAATGCGGTACTTTGTTTATTTTGCTCTGTGTTCCACGATCGCGGAATCTCGAAAAACTGGAGGGACTGACTATTGTAAATAAATAAAGCAATACAGACATACATTTCAATTAAATAACATTACCGTATGCTGATGTGGACGCTATAGTTACAGTTACAGTTATCTTTACTTAGTTATAGTTACCTTACAGAAGTACAAGATTAACTAAGGATCTATTGACAGAAATGCAATATAATATACATAACCGTTATGTTTTTATTACCTTAGAATGAGCTATTTCCCTCTACCTACACCGTAGGTCCCCTTACATGGAATTCGCCATGTTGTCTCTACCTTATCTCCTTCGGCAAAGAGGCGAAAACGTGACAACATCTTTGTCCCGTTTTAGCAACTGTATTGCTTCAAACGGGAGCAAGGGATTGAGCCGTTGGTTGCAATTTGCAACCTCACTGCTAGATGCCATTAAAATCTCCACATTGCTCCTTTAAGACTCTTCCGTTTTAATTTTGGCCTTTTGGTGATGCAAAAACAACGTAGACAGGCGCAGTTGTCCTGAAAGAGAGCTGTTGGCCATTTCTGTCCAGACAAGAACACAAAATTAGGCTAATTATACATCATACAGACTAGAGTGGTTTAATTCTATACGTTTGCAGATTGCTTTCATGCCAACTGTGATACACTGATAAATGTCTCAACACCACAAACAACATACACATTTGCAGCGGTCAACACGCTCTGCTTCAATGTTTACATATAGACTTTGTCGAATGACCAGGCACCTGTTAGTACTAAATACTGAACATTTAACTTAGAGCACTAAAAACAGGTGTCCCACTTACAGACACTTCCCACTTGAAAGATTAATTCTTTGAGGTGAAGGTGCTTAGCACCCATTTAAAGGTGAGGTTTAAAAGATAAACAGATGTTTAAGCTGTTTCTTGCCGCGTTCCTGAGAACCAACTGTGCGTGTGAAGGGGGAAAAACTGTTATATCTGGAAGAACAGTGAACATGAAACTCAGCCAGTATGGAATAAATCAGCTCAGCCACAAAACTGAGAGATGCAGAAGCAGCAGAGCTTCAACTCCCACAGTTGCCTCCAAATTCTCAGGGAGTTTGACTTATTCCCCATACAAAAGACTTAAACAAACCAAAGATGAACATCTTATTGGAGGTACGTGATTTTAAAAGCAGCTACTTAAAGAAAGATCATACCACTCCTCCAAGTAAGGTTTAGCTGGCTTTTGTTTCCAGGATAAGCCTATTAATAGGTGATTTGGTTTTAATAATTTTGAATGACTTTGTGTGGTCAACGGATAATCCACGGAGCTGAAAGCTAAGAAAAGTATTAACTTTATCTTTTGAATTCCTAAAGTCTGCTCTGACACACAATCCCAACTGCTCTTCCCACGTATGACAGGTGTTATCTTTCATTTCCCATCTGCACCTAAAGGACCATCCATGCAGTCTTCAGATGGGTTTTAACTGGACACAACCGTAGTTTAAGCTAACAGCCACGCGATGCGTTGCCAAGGTGTAAGAACTGACCCCGGCTTGTTACCATTCTGTTCGATGTCTGCACGATCTGACTGGTACCCCCTGAGGAACCCTGAGGAGAAGAGAAGTCATGCAAATGAAAGCTTTAGGTCACCCCCGCTTACGGAAAGCCAGGCCTAATTAAAGCTGAGCTTTAATCCAGACCTCAAGTCACATGGCTTCTATTGTGTTTAATGCCGTCCTCTATGATAAACAAGTGAAGCTGCAGGGGTGATGCCATAGGGCCCTGGAGCCACTACACAGTGTGCCTCATTCATTTGCATAATTGTGGTAGGCATAGACAAACCACAATTCCTCAAAAAAAATTTATATACATTAGAAACGGTTCATTTGCAATGCCGTATGTTTCACAGCAGCAATCTGTACAGCAGAAAAAATTGAATTATTTTGGATCGTGAGGTGCTAAAAGATTCCCACCCATACTATGTGTAGTTTAGTTGCACGAATGGTTGTATTATACTGTGCAGTTCATTCGGAGCATTTGGCTCACAACGAAACAATGTGTGATGAGAAGGAATTACTGCAGAGGTCAACTGACATGCAAATAAATGGGTACTCAACATTTAAAACATTTTAAAATAACTAACTACATTTTATTAGTCATTTGAATGCCAGTAAGTGTCCTAAATAATTTTTTATTAAGGGACAATATTTTCCCCCGGAATTGACTTTCATGGATATTTTTTTACCCTTAAAGGAATAGTTTACCTAAAAATGAAATTCATGTCATAATTCACTCAGCCTCACGCCATCCTATAGGTGATGTGTTCTTTTTTCAGTCAAACACAATTGGAGGAGTAATAATCTAAATCTGAAAAAGCACATCCATAATAAAACGTACCCACACAACTCCAGGGTGTTAATAACATGTAACATGGGTTAAAACAAATAATATTTTAAGCTTATTTAGGCAGATTTTAATCTAAATCATTGTACAAAATGGCTGCACGCAGGCTCTACGAATCCACTTTTGAATCTCATTGGTTCTCGTAGTCACAAGACAATGCGACAACCAAATAGATTAATACATAACAACGCTACACGAAAATACAGAGCATACTGTTTATTTAAAATACTAACCACTCAAATGGTAGAACATATCCTAAACATTTTATAAGCTTATACAGCTATACATAAATACATGATCACTGTTTTATGTTTTGGGGGTTACAGAGTGTGTTAGTCTCAAACTACAATCACTTTCTGAAACGAATGCCAATGCCTTGCAAAAAAAATGTCAATGTAAAGCTTGCAAAGCATAAAATTTAGACAGCAGGATGCCAACAAAACCCAACTGTTAATCTATTTATATTTATTGGTGCAAGCAACCTACAGTAACCTATCCTCTTGTTTTAAAGGAAATTAAAATGAAACTGACAAGTCCATGTTCTCTCACTGTGAGAAAAGTTACACTAGATCTCCTGGGTAATTCTACTTCTGTGTGCCATGCAGCTCCACGGGGCATAAGTTATGTGATTTTTTGACAGAATTATAGAAAGAAAGGCTAGCTCTCAAAAGCCTTCATCCATGCAGCTAAAACCATAAGAAAGGGTCAAGCCATTGACTACAGACATCTGGGCTGAATCAAGCAAAACAAAACAATTAACTGCAGGGGGCAGAAACTTCTCTACAAGTGGCAGCTCAAAAACCTGCAAAGTGGCATTTAAAAGACAAGATCATCTAAATATATGGTTGATTCCATGAGCTGGTTTAACATGACAGATGGTGTGATAGGACTACTTCTAATGTCGAAATTCATTTTAAGGGGATTCAACAAATTCTTGTTAAAGGTAAGAGTTCAATTTCTTATCCATCTAATGTAATTTGAAACAATAATGATAATCCACTGAACACTTGCCCAACCACATCTCCCAATGTTTAGATAAACCGATAGCAGATTCCATTGGTTGTGCCAAAAAGCGACATCCCAGACCACTAAAATGAAACTATTGACCAATCAGCATCCAGAATTGGTAGCATCAGTTTAGTAAAAGGTTGTTACATCCCTCAAGCTCTCAGATGTCAATCTTTCATTAGAGCCAAAAGCAGCACATAAGGTCTTTTAATACTCAGTTTTCTCGTCAGAGTCAAACCGGGTCGATGCAAGTGAAGTTCAGAGAGCAGCAGGGAAGCTGCACTTAAATGTGTTAGAGTTTGTGTGTGGCTAGGTGAGAAGTCTAGAGCGCTGCTTCATTTCCTACTAATGCATTTCCTATACACTTTCAGCCAGCCGGGGAGCAAAAATGAGATTTGAATCATAGTGCACACATAGTTAAAAATATCCAAGTCACGGTCAAACATGCATTTCCTCTACCTGAAATCATTTAATGTGTTTTGGTCGAGTGATGTGAAGCCTTGAGTAATTGCTATGCTTAGAGAAATATTCATTAGCATTATCAGTGATGTCTCATGCGAGAGCCCACGTTCCTTCAAGTTCACCGATTATTTTAACAAATCCTACAGAAGTCTTGACAACAGACATTTTCTCCTCTAGCTGTCTGCTGAGATCAGAGGAATGTTGCCGGCACACAGGAGCAAATGACTGCTAATTACCATCATTACACAGCAAGGCCGTTGCCACCGCTGCATCCTCGTTTCCAAGGCAACAAGACAAACAGAGGATGCTGCCTAGCAGTTTTCACCCCACCTGAGCAACAGCCAAGCAGGTGTTGCGAAACTGGGAATCAAGCCAGCGATGAGAACTAAAGCAGATGTTGAACCACTGCTGTCCATGAGTTTCTGTACTGTGCTTTTAAGGCACTTTAACTAAAAAGGTGTACGGGCATACATTAAATCCCATTTGCTAAAAAGTTAACTTAAAAAGTCAAAAAATCTCCATCTCTGACGCTAGGATGCTGGGGCTGATTGACAGGTTGCTATGTAATGTCTCTAGTTTTTCCTAAAATGTAGATAGTAGGGCTGCACAATTAATCGAAAAACTAATCGGGATTACAATTACAAGTGAAACAATTACGTAGTCACCAAAAGCCTCAATTACAGCTGTCCATTTGCGCTCGGATACAGTGGCATATCAGATCATTAACACATTGACGTGTCCTTTAGCTATTTGTTTTGGGTTTTTAATTGACAACATAATTATTTGTTATTTACTTTACATTATTTAGTTTTGGATGTTTAAAGAAAGAATATAGCATGCAGCTGCGTCACAGAAAGTTCTAAAACATTTCAAATCTTCAAAGTAAAATCTATTAATCAACAGTATTAATCGCAATTACAATATCAAGGTGAATTATTGACAATTATGATTTTTGTCATAATCGTACCGCCCTAGTAGATAGTTTTACACATTAGCACAAACAATGTGGGACCCAAATAGAGCTGTAAGATCATGGGTGAAATGATAATCATGATTAATATGCTACAAATTTTAATCACGATTAATAACCACGATTATTCTGTCTGTTTAGACCTTTTGTTTTTTACTTCACTTCAGCATGTTTAATCTGTTGCCATTAAACTTCTTCAACGCAGATTTTCAAAGTACGCAATCATCTAAACACTCTGCCCCAGAAATTTACATTTTGTGCGCTTGAATGAAACCTTGCTATTGCTTGAAATCATTACTATTGGTCACCCTTCAGGTTTGTCTGCAAATAAAAAGTATTAAAATGTTACAAATTCTGTGAAAAATGTGGTGTTTTTCAAATTTCTAGTAAAGTGGCAGTTCAAGAAATGCAAGTTTTCAGTTCCGATCTGATTTTCTGACCTTATCGGGAGTTTTGTGCTTGTGTTTAAAACATTAATATCACAACGATTATGTTCAATAAATTGAGGGGAGCATAAAGCGTTATCACGATTAAAATAATAGTGCATCCCTAGACCCAAAACAGAGATACATAATAAGCATCTACTAATAAAACTTCACCCACTATTTTCCAAAAAATGTGGTTTATTTGCACCCTTGCCAGCTGACATGGTGATTTCACTCTTGCGTGAACAGACGGGCATTGTGGTAGAATGATGAGATCGGAATGACTCCAGGAGTTCAAAGAGATCAAGAATTTTAATCCAGAGAGGAATGTCCCATGTTAATTTCTCCATATAACATCTGATATTAAATATCAAGGAAAACACAGATAGTGTTCGCAGTATTCAAACAGATCACCAGGAGCTTATATAACATTCATTATCTTTACTGAGCCCAACACAATGGAATTCTGAATGCAGGAATATTCACGCTCTACTGAGCTAAACCTGTATTTAACCTGCCTAGGAGGTGTGCAGCACAGGTTGCCATGGTGATCCGTTCTTCTCAAAAATGATCAACTGCAGGGACAGAGTCTATTCTGTACTTTTTATGTGATATATTAAGCATTATACCTGATAGTGCCCCATGCATGCGGTTTCCATAAACAAATGAGGCTTGCTGTGTGAGAGCAACTCTCTTAAAGGCGTTACCCATCAAGCAGACAATGAGTGGACTGTGAAATTACTTTTATTGCTGTCTGTAGTTTTTGAATCACAGCAACCGCAAAGACAGACACACAAACAAATCTGTTCACAACTCCAGGGCAGAAAAGGAACAAAGCCACAGAAGTGAATCACACAGAGCAAACAGAGTTACAATACCCAGAGGGAGTAAATGAAATTTGGTCAATCAGTCTACAGAGTTTTAATTGACTGGCTGTTATTAAAACGCATAAGAAATTTAATGTTTACAAGCCAAATATGACCAATGCATCATATGTTTAACTGGGTCCTTAAACTAAAACAATCATTTTCTAAAACGACTTCAAAAGTTGTGTAACGTGACTGTCAAATATTCCAATTTTGGTAGCAGTGTAACAATATACCATCACACAATTTATTGCGATGTAAAAAATGATGATGATATGACTGGTAAATCCTATTGGTTGAGCTGCCAACATGTGACCTGCATCACCACAGATGTTTTATGTTTTATCTTTTGTGCTTTACTGCTTTACAAAGCTTTTAGAGTTTTGTTTTCTTAAATCCTTTCCTAATACTAGAGAAATGGTATTTAAAATTGACAATGCTTTGGAAACAAAATTTGATTTTTTTTTTTATACAATTTTTTATATTTTGTTCAGAACATTGTGATACTATTGTATCGTAAACCAAGTAACGTGTATTATATCGAATCATGTATTTTTACACCCTATAAAGTAACTTTATATTCACATTTTTAGCCAACATTTTGCTTGCTCAAATGGAACAAACTTCACTCCACAATAGTACAGTATTACTATATCTATTGTTCTCATATTGGTGTTGCTTTTGGCGATGACGACTCTGAACAATGGCTAAAAGTGCTCAGTGAGTTTGACGTGGCCCACAGCCATTTTCCCGGCAATTACCCCAAAGTGGCTCTTGTATGGCATTGTTTCATGGTTCAGATCCTGGGCAACACTGTTTGCATGACGAATTATTACTGATGAAACACTGGCAGTGGTGGGATCACAGGCACATCGGCTATAACAAGATGCGAGCGCTTTTCCAAAATGCAGCTTTTTAGACACCTTTTCACACGCTATGATCAAAGCAGTTTTAACTCATTCACTGAACCCGAATGAAAACAGCCCACTTGTTTTGAATGTGTGTGTACCAAAAACAGCTCCTCATGAAAGTGAATCACTCTTTTCAAAACATCTGAATGCCAATGGAAAAACAGTGGCTTCCACAGCTAAGACGTAGAGCAAAATCACTTAGGTACGGCGGAGAAGCTCGTACAACAAAATGGCTACATTCTTTAACCAGGGACTCGATTTATTATCAAAACCACCAAATTATACAGCAACATGCCATGAAATTAGCAGGCACTGCTTAAAAAAACTAATGAAATCTCCCCCTCAGCAATATAGGAACATCTGTACATGACATGCCTCAGTTAGAACTAACAAGTGTCCAACAACCAAAATGCACATGATTTCATTCCTGTTTGCCCAAATAATCATTAACCTTCTCTTCCCCGTTAATGTTTGCTGTGACTCACAGGGAACCTAAATTCTCACACACACACACACACACACACACACACGTGAGAGTATGGAAGGGTATACAGAGGGCACTGGGGCATGCAGATTTGATTGTTCCTGTGTTTGCTGGGCCCTGCTGCAGCTCAAACAGATGACCTCACTTTTACTGACTCTAGCTCATTTCACACATGGCCCTTGAACGTCGACCTCGCCCATGGCCTGCTGGCTACACCTTTTAAAAACAGTGTGGTGCATTTCCTGCATGAAGAGTGACAGTTTGCCTGCATCTTTTGTAAAGTAGGAAGGAGAACTTGCTCGCAGGTCTCCAAACTTCACGAGGATGGTGTAAATTTAAACAAAAACAAGCACTACTAAAACTGCAATACAATATTAAAATACAATTATTTATCTGAAATCTACATTGAAGTTTGTCAGTTGATGTTAAGCAAATGTTAATTATTTTAATTACAAAGGGGTGTATGGAATGTCAGATACAATTCATACGATAGCTCTGTGACATTTTTTGAAAAGGATTCCACGTTGCCACCAGACTGCCACGAAAGCAGCATTACATATGACATTTAAATAGATTTCACATGGAGATATTCTGTTTCCTGGCAATCCATTCACTAAGAGAGAGACAGGATGAGCTCACAGGTCAGCCAGAAGTTCTGCTGATATCAGCATATCAAGATAAAGACACACACACACACACAGGAAACAGCACTGGAAACTTGTTAAAGAGATTTAAAGTTCACCGAAAAATTAAAATGTAACAATCCATCAATAATAACTCACCCTCATGTCTTTCTAAACCTGAATGACTTTCTTTTGCAGAACACAAAAGATGATATTGGACCTCCATTGAAGTATATTTCTCAGTCTTATTTTGTGTTCCACAAAATGGAAGAACTTTCATTTTTCTATTTAATGCAAGTTTATAAGACTATTGGAATGGTTAAACCCATAATCATAAAATCAAATGTAGGGGACAATCCATTATGGATTTATTATTCACTTGAACACTACCTCTGAAAGTGTACTGAACATGAAAACTAAATAGAAGTAGTCCTTTAAAAGGAACAGTTTACCTAAAAAATTCTCTCACAATTACATCATTCCGAACCTGTACTAATTTCCTACAAAGAACACAAAACAAGATGTTAAGCAGAATATTAGCGACTGACAACCTTGGTGCCCATTCACTTCATGAGAAAAACAAGCAGCATCTATATTAATCAAAGATTTCCTTTTCCACAGAAGCAAGCAAGAGAAACAGGTTTACAACAACATGAGGGTGAACAAATAACAAAATTATATTGGGTTGATTTAACCTTTTAAGCAGATTAACACTAAGTAAAGTAAACCTGTATGACAACAGGGATGAAGCTCTCAAGTGAATCCCAATAACCCAGATCAAAACAATCTCTTTCACGATTTAATCGAGGATGTTATCGTATAAACCAACATCTTCCAAGGCTCACAAAATCGCTAGCCCGACGTCCCGGGGCTATTGTATCTTCCAGTCGGGCTACCAAAATGCATCGATATTTCAATATTTTTACATTCTCTCACAAATTTGGTTGTTCAACTATGTTACAGGTAACTGGGATTTGGGAATTTGGGAATTGGGGAATTATAATCAATATGGGGTATTGAAATCGCGTTAGAATGCAAGCTCGCTTTTTACTTTCATTTTCAGGGGCTGTGATGGCGGCGGATTTTTATCTTAATATGAAATATTTATAATATTATATTTGCATATAGAGTTGCAACCATGTGACCAATGTATGCGTAGAAGAGAAATAAATATAAACATTATTTAAATAAATTTTAAAATATTATATCTGAAATAAATGAGACTGAAATGTCCGTTAAAGTGCACATCCGTCAGTGAAACGGCACACTACAGCATATAAAACATTTAAATAAACATCAGTAAATAATGATTACCTAAATAATACCAGAAAGTTTAAAATGATACAAAAAAGGCATTAGTTGCAGTTAGAGATCTCAATTTAGTTGTCGATTGTCGATTTACTTCTTGACAGAAAAACTGAAATATAATGTCTCAAATAAACAGCATGAACCAAAAATACAGCAAGTACCTTCTGCAAGCATTAAAAATCCTCAACCCTCATTTTTCAACTCAAATTTTTAACCGACTGTCTTCATGACTAATGGCTGCATAAATCTGAAGCTGCGGACTGCATTAAGATGGAGCCCACAGTGGTTGAGAAGACAAGACTCTAATTACTGAGTCCAAGTGTAAGATGGGCGCGCTTTCAGTACTAATTTCAGCATTTGGGAGCCATGTTAACACCCATCCTCTCCAACACAAGAGGCTGAAAAACTCTGCCCTGCCACAACGAGCGCCGTCAGGCAGATGGCGAGACAGTTGGTGGGAATATTAGCGATAATGCAGATACATTGTGAACCTTCAACTGTTACTTTATCATTCATCAGATCAGCATCAACAGCTGCTCCATCCATGAAAACGGGAGATGAAATGAGATGGCAAAACAATACGCTTGAAATTAGTACTGGTTGAAAGTACAAGTGGCTGATTTCAAAATGAATTATCCATTTAGTATGAGTACCTCATTTGGGGTAATGACACAGTATGGAGTAACTTCAATAAAGCATTGAAGTAACAATCTGAGGGTAATTTCTGTCTATTGTTTGTGACAATGGTTCTGTCATGGTCACCTGTGGTTACTTCTGTGGACATGTGCCAATTAGCACCCTCAGCCATTGTATGGAGCACAGAGAAAGAATATCAGGTACAAAGTTAACAGATGTGAGCACCAACCGGAAATCAAAAATAAATGGCATACGCTTCAGCAGGGTTATTTAAATCTGCTTCTGCAAGGCCACCATGATGCAGAGTTTAGCCCCAACCTTAAGAAAACACTTGAAGAAGCTAATCAAGACTTCAGGATTACTTAAAAATAATGCCTTAAAAATATGCATATGAGCGGGGTCGGAACTAAGGTTGGTGGCTCTCAAGGGTCAGATTTGAATAGCCTTGCCCTATAATTTTGTGGACTTTACAATAAGTCACACAAGGCCATGTAGGTTCACATGAAGTGCTGCATTCAGGACATGGCTGCCCAAGTAGACACCATACTTAAAAGTCTTAATATTTACTAAGGATGCACCTACATTAACAATAACTGAATAACTGATATACTGTCCGATATACAGTATCTAAATATTTAAATAATTTTTTTCTGAGCCTGGAACATAAGGCAATAAGTGGACATCTGCTTTTAGTTTAAAGTATTGACTGCAAAAAACAAGGAACCTACAAGGTACATACTGTACCTACATTAACAATGTTTTGCTAATAGCAGCAAGTAAATCATCACAGCAGAAAGACAGTATTGGATTTTCACGGTGAGCAGCATGCATCTAAAGCAGTTTAACCAGAGAAAACGGTTAATCATTTATCTGCTTTAATATATAGGCCTGATTTCATTATTGGGCCGATACCGATAATATATTGTACATCCCTAATATTTAATCACAATAGTAGACTTTCACTACATAATAACGTCCAAATACCTTTCTCTGTGTTCAACCAAACAAATAAATTTGTTAGAAGTTTGGAACAATTAGAGAGTGAGTAATTATTCATGACATGACATTTTTTGGGTGAACTATCCCTTTAACATGATATCAAATAGTATCAGGGTTAATGTCAGTACTAGTATATTGCAACACATCTAACTTACAAGTAACTACTTGCACACTAGGATACAGCTCTTATAATCCTGAGCACGCTTTTGACAAACACCCCAAATCTGGTCAAAAGTTACCTAGGTCAACATAACAGACAATGAAACCAGTTTAATATAGTTCTTCTGCTACATTGTGCAGAGGACACAGATTGGATTAGACCCATCTTCCAAGATAGAGAGAAATGCTGTGCTGGCCTATTAAATTATATTACTGGTGGATTTCATCTCAGGCATTTGTATTGACTGTACTAAAACTGTCCAGCCCAAAACCCACAAATACCTTCAGATAATATATATATAAAATGGGACTTTTCTCTGCAGGAAGAACTTGCACAAACAATAAAGCTAAACCAGTGCACTACACATTGCAGTGCATTTACATGACATTTAAGCAAGTACATTTTTATCAGTATTTGTGTTTCTTGGTATTCGAACCCATGACCTTTGCGCTAACAAAATACTCTTCCAAATGAGCTACAGAAACAAGCGCAGTATATTAAAGTGTCAAAGAATCAGATGCTTTGTAAAGATAACATGAGATCTGATGCAGACCTAAAACAGAATTAGATTAAAAGATTGTCTCCAGACAAATCTTTGTACATAATATACTTATATAACAACAGACAGGATTTTACATAACAAACCAAACTTCCATAGCAACAGCATATAGTAAAAACCAACAAGAGTTGATTAATAGAGACACAAACTTGTACATAATTTGTTAAGCTCGAGGCAACATTAAAAACTTGTTTTGCCCAACCTTAAACCTTGCAGTATCTATAGAGTCTGGAGTCATTCTACATGTGAAAAGCTCCCGTTAATCCCTCTGCTGCCAATCATCCACCTCGGCTTTTTTCTCCTCGCACATTTCCTTTTCTACATGTTTCACAACATGTGCGTGTCCACCTACACACTCCCTTTCAATAGGCTACTTAATATTGGAAATGCGACACTGCCTGCAGATAGCTGCATCCTTGGCATTCTTAGATAGTGGCTGAGAGAAGTAAACATTAAATGTAACTAAGTTACAGACAGTGGCAATCTTGCTACGGACTTTGTTGTCAAAATTAACTTATGAATGCAGTATTGTTTTAGAAACAGAGGCTGACGAGTCAAAAGAAGGTCCGCAACATGAAAAGGGGGATTTCGTGCAAATAGTAGCAATTTGGGGACACATGCTGTTCCACAGGTGGATACTAGAACAATAACAAAGTGCAAGTCTCAAGGTGGGCAATTGTTTAAGGCAGTCAAATCGACTCTATAAGTCAATCAAATCAAGTCCAAAACAAAACCGGTGGCCGTCTAGTTTAGACATTAACAGCACAAGTACATGATGATACGAACGCAAAGTTTAACCACTGTCTTTTCATGACCTTGTGCCTGTTGGGATGCAGTTTTATACATTTCAAGTTAAAAAGAGAAAGGCAGAATGCACTTCAATCAGGACCCGTCTCTTCAAATCCACCCCCACACAAACTGCATTTAGAGCCTGGCCAATACACAGTGAACACACACCACCCACACAACGAAGAAAAGACATGCAAATGACAAATCAGTGAAGCCCTTAAAGGGAGAAAGCTGAGTGAGGGGCCATTAGTCAACCTACAACACAGACCTCACCATTTTGACGTGACTAAATGTTATACATGAAAAATGCAATGTGATCCACAGCCCACTTACAGTCGGATACTTGAGCTTATCAGATTCCTCCAAAGACACTGGCGCCTATGATGTCCAAAAACGCTTTTCACCTAACTACAGCCTTTGTTCTCCGAGAAATACTCAGAAAGCAAAGGCACGTGTTCGTTTATCAGATATATTAATACAAGTATATATCTATTATTTAACAGTTCAACTTTATCTAGACACTCCTGACGTAATAATCGAAAACACGTCATAACTATCACAGCACATTCGGAGCTTTGTAAGATGATATATTAATAGTTCTCGCCTAGTAAGATTAAAATAATAGATAAACTAGCAATTTCATCTAAATATAATGCGAATCTGTTCGTGGTGAACGTGCATTTAAATGTGGAAAAAACACATTCTCCAGAGTTAAGAGCAAAACTCTTCACTAACGTTACAGCATTCCCATATTATTCACCTTGCGCTTTCCACATCAGAACCGATCACAACACAAGGACGCGTTCGTATTTACATATTGTTAGCAAATACGGTGATCTGCACTGTAACTTTCTGCTCGATTACTGAATAAATACCGAGCTAGAACAATCAGGTGAGTTGCGTGCGTTCGTTAACCGTCCGAATCTCGCTGGAGCTGAGCTCGAGATATTTCACAAATCACAAAGCAACGCTTTCCTCTCAAAAATCACATCCGTACGCATTTCTGCACACGGTTAAGCACGGTTGGTACGGACAGTTAAATCACAGACATGTTGGAAACTCACCTTCTTCCCTTCCCACCTCTCGCTGCTCTCGTGCAGTCTCTTCTCCACATAAATCTTGCGATTAAAGTCCGACACGAGCGTCTCTCCGCTCGGGTTTTCTCCTCAGCTAAGCGCAGTCTACGTTAGACTCGTTGCGGCCCTTATTCCTGCTGTTTTTTCCGCGTATCGTGATGGATTTTCCGCCTGTTACTACATCTACCCCAACAGCGGTACCGTTGGTCCCTGCGTCTCTTCCACAATTATTCAACTTCGAAGTTCATACAAAAGTTGCAGCTCCGCCTCCCGCTGCAGCTGCTGATGAGGTCACTGCAAGCCGCTGCTTCGCTTAGAGAGAAATCTCGCGATAACTGAGAGAGACGCGGAGAGCGTGATTTGGTGGCTAAATGCTTGTATGTATCTGTGGGAATGGGCCCCCTATGGACAGGGTTGCCTTAGCAACAGCACAATTTATGTGTTATCATCACACGACTGGGGTTTAGTTGTCTTTGAGAAGAAAAGGCTTAACATGTTCAATTTGTGAATTATTTCTTTAAATCTGTCATCTCTAAATTTTATTTTTAGAACCATGTGTCCGTTTTTCTGTCTACCCTTACATACATTACCTCCCAAAACCTTTTAGTTTTTGACTGAAAGAAAATGAAGAAATGCTGACCTATTATTACTGATATATTATTATTATTATTATTATTATTAATATAACTTATATATAATTTATTACTTATAATTTTTGGTTTTATTTTTGCCTATTATGCTGAGCTAAACTATTTCCCTATTCACCTTATTGTGTCAACCAGGTGTTTCTGCGAGCTCCTATATGACCTTACCTTCTAAATTATTGAGAAATGCCTTTGTCCCATTTGAAATAGAATCAATACTTGACACCCCCTACATGATGACCACGCTAGCGCATGTGTGACCTCTCACAGGAATGTCTCTTCAGGGATGCTGGAGGAGCAGGAAGAATGGTCCCATTCATTTAGCTCTATTCAAGCGATGCAAATACACTAATGCAGACTGACATGAAGAAAGGTGACAAGTTGTCACAGGACACAGGGTCTTTGTGTGGCATAGTGAGAAGTGCAATGCAGAGAGTGTGCGATGCCTCCAAAATGGCTGATGCACTAGTTAGTCTAAGTGATTAACATAAATGATAAAATTAAAAGCGAATCTGTGTTGTTTATTATTCTCATTTGTTTTATTAGTTTGATAAGGTTTGATAGAAGTAATTAGCCTACCAAATACCCACAGAAAGAGATAAGTGACTATGACAACTATATTCACTGTGTTTGTTCTAGGACTTTATCATCAGTTTCCTTAGAGCAACATCCTAATACAAGAGAGTAATTTTGTTCTCATAGAGAAATGAATGATCATGCATCTTTTCATCAGAGCTAAGATTTTAAGGTGCTCAATTGGATGTCAGAGATATGTGTACTAAATGTTTCTAATGTTATATATCCATCATGGATCAATTATCAATTGACTTTGCCAACAAAAACTAGTCAAATTTAGTGCTTTAAAGGCACAGGTTACGCAAAAATACACTATCTGTTATCATTTACCTCTTGTCATCTCAAACCTGTATGACTTCTGCAGAACACAACAGAAGATATTTTGAAGAATGTTGCACCAAACAATGGTGGTACCCATTAACTTCTATTGTATACATTTACGCATTTGGCAGACGCTTTTATCCAAAGCGACTTACACTGCATTGTACTATATTTGTACATTTTGTAAAGTAAGCAAGTGGGGGTTAGGTGTCTTGCTCAAGGGCACCTCAGCCGTTACCCGCCAGCCCTGAGAATCGAACCAGCAACCTTCTGGTCATGAGTCCAACTCTCTAACCACTGGACCACGACTGCCCTGGTATACACTTCACGATGCCATAGAAGAACCTTATTTTTGTCTAAATTGTTCTATAAAGAATCCTTAACATCTGAAGAACCTTTCTGTTTCATAAAAGGTTCTTTGTGGCGAATTGGCTAAATGGTTCTTTGTGGAACCAAAAATGGTTCTGGCATCCCTGTGAAGAACCTTTTAAACACCTTTATTTTTAAGAGTGTGGACACAAAACCAATGCAAGTCAATGTAAAATGTATATTGGATCTATCAGTAGCAATGCAATAGGTTGTTCAAACAAGGGATTTACAAGACGTTTTTATTTCTGTGTACAGCATATTTACAGTTTTACAGCCCTGTTAACTTCTTCTGCCAAAACACTGCAACACAGATTTATGCACAAATAGAAAAACAGCCATTTATGATAATTCTGTGTTATGTCATTAATAATATTCAACCTTAATCTTACACGAGTTAACTTATTCCCTGGAGAAAACGAGCACAACTCCAGATGAATATTCAGCATCTTACATCAAAGCCAATGTCCATTTACTGTTATATCCCTGCAGCCGAGGAAATGACAGTCCTGTATTTCTTTGACAGTAATCAGTCCCAAAACTATAAGAAAACATAAACCAAAACAGACATTTATATGTACCGCTGTTCATGTAAACAAAGATCAAACGGCTTTCTCTCAACCTTTCTCGACATCACCGAGCAGGTATAAAAGAGAGATGAGAAAGAGTCTGTGAAAATCTCTCAGGGTGCTTAGCATTCCACATTCGGCACCTCCAGAACTCAAAGAGCCAGCATGACTCACTTTGGTGTGAAAGCAGTGTGGTTAGGTAGGAGGATGACAACACAGTGCTTAGAAAAAGTGACCTAAAGCTGGACCCCCCAACCGAACACCCCCGTTTCATGCGCACTCACCCCAAAAATAATACCGAAGCACATGTTGTTTCTCTCCCGCTTGTCCATAAGGAAACATTCATTAATTTCTCTCAATGCTTGGCAAGTTTTGTTGTGAGCAAGTCTGTGGACAAATGAGGATAGGTGGGAACCAATCGCACAGAAGAATTTGGGTATGGTGTCGATTATCTAGGAAAGAGGAAGCAAGAGAAACTGAGCGAAAGACTTCAAGGGTTTGTCTTTTTCTAAAGCCCTATAGCATCAGCATGATTCCACATCGAAATTTTGGAATGCTAAGAATGGACACACACACACACACACACAAAGAAACAGATGTGATTATTCTTAGACGTCATGTTGTTTAAAATAAAAGTAAGAGTAATGACAAGAGCAACATATCTCAGATAAGTTCTGCTTAAAAATGTAAGTCACATTTTTTCACTCTTATGTAAGCTCCCGCTTTCGGCTGCTGTTGCACGATAACAATCATTACGTTATCCTGTTTGCCCTTTATTTTAATGTCTGTATACCTTATCACAGATAGCAAAACTTCCAACTATGACTGAGATGATACCTGGCATCTATGAGAAGTCACATATTTAGTTCAGACTCCAGAAGTACAGGGCTTTTCATTAGAGACTCTGTATGAAGCTCATTCAATTGACCTACAGACCTCCCTGTGTCTCTCAGAGATCAAATAAACATGGTGCATGTCAGAACTGAAGAGCACCCAGTGATATCTTTATTACTGTCAGATTTGATTGACAGTGATTCCAAACTGTTTAAGGATGTGAAACACGAATGTATGTTTTTAGACCAGATGATTCCACCACACACAACACTTACATTCTTTTCAAATAATTTCTTATTAAAACAGCTTTTAGGAAAGAGGTAATATTACTTCAATAGGAAATCTTCAGGGTAAGTGATCACTTTTATTTTTAGTTTTTTTTTTCAACAATACCCTGCAGCAAGTCATTAATATAATTATTTATTCCTGTTATGCAGATCAAAGCATATGCATTTGGCATTTAAAGAATACATTTGATCAATTTTTGTTTCCTGGAAATCAAACCCATCTTTGTGCTACTGCAATGATCTACCAATGGAGTGAAAATAACTTTTAAATCACGTCAGAACAAGTTTCTCCAAAATACGGTGTTTTAGAAAACCATATAATAAGGTTTTTGTTAGACATATCTATACAAACATATCTTTTAGTCTACAGCATTGCCAGCAGTTAGGTATGTGGCTATATACAGTAGCAACACCAACATAACAAAATCTCTCTCATTTTACTTTGAAACATATTTGCACTACCAACTGGACTAAATGCCATGATTTGTTTATTTCCTCTTTTTAATATTTCTCTGCCTTTGTAGGGTTATTCAATATGGTTGTGTGTATTGACTATTACAAAAGAACATACCTAACAATAAATAATGTCAGGGTATAAACTCATGAAAAACAAAACTCGTAGACCTTGGCAAAATAAAATATTTATCTGTCAGTTCTGAATTATAGAATACTTTACAAACACATAAAAAACACTCAATTTATGTTTACCAGTATGCTTTAACACACATAACTACATAGCTAAGGGTCATCGTATATTTATAGCTTTTGCACAACTGCCTCCCAGTGGTAAGCGATGGTGTTGCATTTCAATGACTGGCCACCTTTATCCCTTAAAAATAAATTAATTTAAGTATATAACTACATGTGTAATTTAGAACCAACAATACTTAGTAATACAAGTACAAGTACTTAGTACAAGTAATATATTTGTACATAAATAACCACATACACATTTAAATGTATTTTGTAGGCATATTTCCTTCACGTTTTCCAAATAACACAAGCAAACGTTAGCATTATTCAAGAGTTCATTTAAATCAACATAGTACAATAGCACTTGAACATATAAATGTTGCAATAGTATAATACACATGTAATCATTTGCAATACAACCCATGTCACTTCAGCACTGCACACTGGCCTCATAAAGCTGTTCCACGCTGGAAATCAAAACAGTTCTGCATAAATTTCACTTAAGTTGGGATGGAAATGACATTGATCAAAGCAGGATATAAACCTTATTCCGGTGTTGCTACGGTAATAATTAGTTGCTGCGGCAAATGTCAAACCGCAACATTTCCAGGATCATTTATAGCATAATGTTGACATATTCCAACCTAGCTCACCGTAAAGAGTATTTATAGAAAAAGAGATAATAATGGTATAAAATACCAGATGAAATAACCTTTTTTTATATCAGATAACAATTTACAGCAATAAAAAAAACCTTTGCATTCATTTACAATCACAGTGGACTAAAACTGGTAAGCAGCATGTTAGGTGACAATATTTTTACAATGCCTTTACAGCAAAGAAGAATTTATATTGTTACAGTGAGGTGAGAAAGTAGCTTTAGCAATCCATCACCCATGGGTTCACATTAAAGAAACATCAAAATTGAAAATGCTATCATTTTTCAATCATCGTCATATTGTTCATAGGAGAAAATTGAGGGCTCCAGCTGTAAATCCATATAAAATATAATATACACCAAATGCTGCCTGATACTTAAACCTTTTTCCCTCAAATCTGTTAAATAAATATTATGACTGACTCTAAATGTGTTGTATGATTTTCGAAAGATATAACAGAAAATGTTCTATACATGACTAAAGATTGATGAGACTGGAAATACTCTTAAATGTTTCGGCAATAAAATAAATAATTCATATGAAATATTAACAATCAATAATAAATAAGCAATTAAAGGCACCAAACGCAATTTAACAAGAATATGTAATTATGCAAAAGAATATTCGAAATGCAACATAAATACGGAAATAAATATAAATTGAAAGGGTGGCCGTGTCACTTCCCATCCTCAGCACCAGCAGGACTTACGGGTGTTGTCGCCAGCATTGCACAATCCTTCCTGCTCCTCGAAAACAGCGAGACTGAACTCGTCATTAATGGAGCTTCCCAACAAATCAAGATCCTTCTTATTGGCTTGTAACACTAATTCAGCCAATCGGGTGAAAGACTGTAAGTGGAGAGGAAACCAAAGTAAAATAGCTTGAAGCTGATCAATACAGTAAAGGTTGCATTAACACATGAATACATCCCTGCTGTGCATTTTGTTTTTAAAATGTGCAAACAACCAAGAAAAAACAAGAAAAACAACAATGAATACAGACAGAATTGTACCTCTGTAATGTTTTGGTTCGTAAAGGCACTTGTCTCAAAAAAGTCCATCCCATAAGCCTTGGCAAGCTTGAGGAACAAAAGATATGGAAAATTTGCATGGCATTACAAACCCAAACGCCCTCTTGACACTACAAACAAGACGGACTTGGAAGACAAATGTGGAAATTTTAAACAATTTTCTAGTGCTTTTGAGAGAAAACTGATATAATTTACCTTATTTCCCTGCTCTGTTGCTACCTGTCTCTTCTGTTCTTCATCAGACTTGTTCCCAACAAGTATCTTCTGCACCTTTTCAGGGGCATACTGATCACGGACAGAACAAAAACAGAGACAATATGATTTATGAAAAGATTGAAAAAAGCAAATCTTATATACATAGCATATATTAACATATTTAGCATAATACATATATAAAAAACTGTAAGCCAAGTTTTATTTAGTTATGCTTATTTAGCCAGACATTCTTCATTTCCAAAGCCTCACCTCATCTACATCACTGGCCCACTTCATGATGTGCTGAAATGAACGCTCGCTTGTGATGTCATACACCAGAAAGATGCCCTGTCGATACAATATCACTTATTCCAATCATACATTATAATGAGATTTTATCAGTATTCGATGGTCACAATATGTGACTCATGAATGAAATGAAGTCACCTGTGCTCTTCTGTAGTACTGTTTAGTGATGGTCTGATATCTCTCCTGACCTGCTGTGTCCCTGCATGCATACACACATCTGATTTGCCAAGTCGACAGAGCCAACACTGTCATAGTAAAAACTAATGCAGAATACGAGAATATTAGAGCAGTAACTTACCATATCTGTATTCGCACTTTGATGCCATCGATCTCTAAGGTCTTCATTTTGAAATCGACACCTGGAGGAGAAAAAGAATCATGAGAATCACATCAGAATTGGCACAAGAAATAAAGTAATACACAGTACATACAGTTTGTCAAGAAAGCTAAGAGTTACATACAATATGTTAGTAAACTGAATATTGCATAGATGGATTGTAAATGCAACATGACTATATCAAAATTTGTCATTTTCTAGAGGATGATGTCATTAAGGAACCAACTATTTTTAGTGACATTAAAGTATACATCTGTCAACATTTACATACCCTTTTGACCTTTTAAGACTTTCTTACTTCTGCAGAACACAACAGAAGATATTTTAAAGAATGTTTGTAACCAAAACCATTGATCCCCATTCACTTCTATTGCATGGACACAAAACCAATGCAAGTCAACTGTTTTTGTTGACCAGCATTCAAAAATATATTCTTTTGTGTTCTGCAGAACAAAGAAAGTCATAGAGGGTAAGTAAATGATAACAGAATTTCTCTTTTTTTTAAGGTTAACTACTCCTTTAATATGATGTCAAATACTGACAGAAAAGAAAGTGATAAAGTCACAGAAAAACATATCAATTAATTTCCATCCCAATTAAGTGAGAATATTTTTTAATTATTTACAAGAATTGAATATAATACATATTAGAAATAATAACATTTTTGCCAGTTTAAAAAAATGATGGGGACATGAAATTGTGCTAGTACATTCTTGCAAGGCATGAAATCATAATGAGATATTGGGCTCTGAAAGAAATCGCCATTCTTTTAAAGCTTAGGTCGGCTGAAAAATATGAAGAAAAAAGTATGTCACAGCAAAACTGCAATAATACTGGGCTATGTTTTAATAAATAGGATCAATGTGAGATGTTACAGCTCTTGCAAGAGCTGTTTTGCTTGAAAATTCCACCCTCAAGAATGCTCCAAACAGCACTCACTGTCTCTTCTATCTTTAAGAAAAAGGACCACTTTTCAAAGGTTTTGAATGGTAAGAGAAAACCACAGTTCATTCGAGCTGTAAAGGACTTAGCTTTTTTAGTACATTAAAACTGAGGACAGAATAGCTTTGTGCCCATGACTTCTCTCCACTCAAACAGCCTCATGAAAGCTAAATTCATGCTGTTCTCCTGACCCCTCTAGCTTTCATTCACTCTTTCTGATTTCCATCTTTTGCAAATTATTGCAATATGGATCTTAATATTTGCTTAGAAGTTCTATTTCAATGATGAAAAAACCAAAAAAATCTAATAAACAAATGAATTAGAATTCTGTGGAAAGAGAGAGCAAACTGATATAAAAAGGTACTAAAATCTGCGAAGTCTGAGTCTCTCCGAAACCTCATAGAAACAAACCAAAATAATCCAAGGTTCTTATTTAGAACAGTGGCTAAATTAACAAATAAAGAGACATCACCCAACCTGGATATTTCGCCACACCTTGGTAGCAATGACTTCATGAAATGTTTTACAGATAAAATTCTATCACCAAGCAAGACCAAAAACATTTACTCGGTAACTTTTAATTAAAGTCACTGACTGCAGCTGTAACATGTCAGAGGAGAACTGGCCCTCTCGACTGAGACTGGTTTCTCCCAAGGTTTTTTCCCCATTTATTCAGCATTGCAGTTTTGGTTCGCCACTGGGCTGTGTTGGCTTGCTTACCAGAAGACTGCTTATATTAAATTAGCTTAGGGTTCTGTACATTCCATTAACATTGCTTTATTAGAATGGTCTTACTCTTTCTATAATACCATGTACTGTAGTGTATTCAGCCTTTTTCTGGTTTTCTTTTTTTTCTTTTCCTGTAAAGCTGCTTTGAAACAATGCAACATTGTAAAAAACACTATATAAATAAAATTGAATTGAAATAAATTGGACATCAAAACCTTATTGAATAATGAAGTCTAATAGCATCCACAGAGCTCAATAGCTCTACTTGTTATCAAGCTACATGAAAAAGCAACATTAATGCCCTGAGCTTTCAGACAGGGATACACAAAAAGATAAATGATGAAAGAGCAACTTCTTCCTTTTTCTCTTAGAGAATTGTGGGCAGTGAAAGGACAGAAACAAAGCAATAAAAAACTAGCAAAATAAAAGAGTATCGGACAACTAAACCAGCCCTTTCTAACTTTACCCTTAAGTTAGATTATATTTCATCTAGCTGCTAAACGCCAGCTTGAAACAACAATGCTTCACCCAAAAACCTTTTTAATCAATAACATGAGGCACTAAGATGTATCAAGGCACTAAAAGCAGACCTTTAATCTACAGTCACTCAGGAAAGGATAATGGGCATTTAATTTGTTGTAATGTACCAGAACTGTAACAATTAAATCTTCATTTTGACACTTCTCTTCAGAGACATTAACTAATTTGATATGGAAATAATTTCAACAGCAAAACAGACAGATAAGATGATGTATTTAAACACATGTTGTTCAAATAATCTGACAGTATTATAAACAGCTAGTCAGCTGATCCGGGAAACATTCAAAGCAAACACAATACACAATGCTATCAAATAATAAAGCATTTACATCAAGTCAATCTATAGCTGCTTTCTATAGCAAGAATTTACCACAATAGCATGTTGCCTGAGGCAAATATATAACTATGAACTGTTACAAGCTGAGAAAAGAGTACGCTTAGTGACTGAGGTCCACACAGTTATTTTCTTTGTAATAATAACTTTAGTCCTTGACAGCCTGGTATCATAATATATATGGGTCATAGCCCTGTGGACTAAAGCTTATTGAATCAATTTTAGGGCAAGGCACCAGACATCTCTCAAGACCAGCCAGACTAAAGCTTTCAAGCCCTTGCAGTTAAAGATTGTCCTGCATCACATCAGCATTTCTCCAAGAGTTTCATCCCAGCATATTAATAAAACATAGGCAGCGTCACAGCCGGATGCAAGTATGAGTCAGTTCTTCTGATTCTTTATTGATTCGGGAGGATAACATTATCAGGAATGCTAGACATGCTTAATGCTTAACATTACTTGCTCCGTAAAAACGGCGAGCAAGCTATAAAAAAACCATATTGTGAACTTTTGTGAAATATCAGTCGGACATTTTTTCCACATCTAATGAAGAGTGTGGTATAATTGAGGGCAAAGTATTGAAAACTGCATATTTTCTTGCCTCCATGGAAAACAGGAGGAGATATTTACCAGGATGTCTATATAGTTTGTAAATGATGACAGAACTTGCTTTTAAACCACCAAATATTGACATCTGACCTGTCAGTATGGTGAACATTTGTAATGTAAAAACATTTTTTTATCTTAAGGACCATAGGTTGAAATTTGCATGGCATTGCCCATTTAGTAAATTAATAAGTTAAGAGCTATTGTTTCATCAGACCAAGTGCACACTACATGAATAATAAAACATGAAAAATGAATAATTAGATATCTTTCCAAAAAAAATGTTGCTTGCTATCCAAATATGAATAGAAAAGGAATTAAAAAAATGATCTCCTCTGCTGGATATGTTCAAAAGCTGAGAAAAATTGCCCTTTTGTAGCCATTTTAATATTTAAACACAACACCTGCATTAAACAGCAGGTATATGTTCATATGGATGCTTTCAGGACACTTTGTTGATCGTTATGGCAAGAATACATGCAAAAACACACCTGCTCTTGATCTGTCATTAACATTAATGAATGCCTTTCAGGGCTCATACGACCTATTGATTTTATAAGTAGGCTTATAGTATAGATGATAAAAATGCAATTTACATGGTTATGTAGCCTACTTGTGTTATAGTGGCTGCCATGCGCTCCTTATCATAGTGTTTGTGATGATAAAATGCAACATCTTATAAATTCCAGCACAGAGATAACAAGGCATCTCAGAAAGAGCTAGAAGAGGTTGTGCGAATGCATCTCATGTGGTCTTTTTTCACGGCTCATTGAGTATAATGGCCCAGCGCTGCTATGGGCTTTCTTAGCGGCATAAGCGGTTTGTTCTGCAACTCTTTGAACGGATGTATGAAAGTATCTCTCTTACCGATTGTGGAAATGTGAGAGGGATGAAATTCATTGTCCGTGAATCTGCATAATAAACAGGTTTTTCCGACACCGGAGTCTCCGAGAAGCAAGAGTCTAAACAGCACATCGTACTGTTTGGCCATGGTGTCTTGGTCACAATTAAATGAACTCAGCGTCGGGTTTCCATGTCTACCCTCTTCACAGTATCATCTTCTCGCTTTTTCCATCGACCGCTCCGTGCTTATGTGTCGATAACCCGAATAACTGTAGATAAAACGCGATGTGATGTGTGGTGAAACGATCCAGGAACGCCGATCTGGTGGGTGCGGTGGACTGGAGTGCGCTCTCGATTCGTTTCGCTGACATCCATCACACCTCATGAAATGGGTGGAGATTACAGAGTCACAGCATCACGCCTTTGATATTGACATCTAGCAAAATGGTTTTTAACTACCAAGATCTTGTATATAAAATGTATATAAAATCATTTTAAACCTAAGAGCACAATGTTTTTCATATAAAATCATGTAAGGGAAAAAATACAGTTTTAGAGCGTCATAAATGTTCATGTTTTTATTATAATTATCATTATCATAACCATCATTTTCTTTTTCCATTATAAACAAACACTATCAATCACATCAAATAACGTTAAACTCCGTGACTAAAACGCTTTCTCAAATGCGCCTTCAAGCGATCCGTACCTCAGCTTCCAGTCACTTGACTCCTTTCAGGAAGCCCCGCCCACACCGTCTTGACACTTGCACTGCTGGTAAACTGATCGCTTTCTGTTAGCGCATGTGTTTTCAAACATCATCATGGAAGATGCGCATTCACCGTTGCGATGTTTCCGTGATTCGCACTCATCCGAGCTGTTCAGCGATGACGGCGTGCTAACGGTGACCTCGAGAGAACAAGTGAGCTTAACTCGTAGTATTAGTTAGCTAATTGGTATTAGCGCAAAGCTAACTGTCCATGAGTGACACAGTGCACAAGTCTTTATGCTGTATGTCACGCACGTGCAATGAATTATACTACTGCATCCACCTCACCCGGTATTTATTACGATTCTTCCATTGCACTGTTGTTGGAAGTGCAGATTTATTTAAGTTTTATGTGAGCATTGACCAATCAGGAGCGATGTCAAGTACTGTACACCAATAAGAGTCGTCTCGTACTTCACTGATTTATGTAATGTTGCACTGTAGTGTTGAAGGGTATGGTTTGCATTATTATATGGTTGGTTGAAAGATGACTTTTTCATAATTCAGTTTTCTTAATATTCAGATTATTGGTATTCAGGTATGCTTTACTAAATTATAGAATATATGCTGTATATACATCTTGGACAGGATGTGATGTCATCCACCCATATGCGCACTTTCTTTGCGTGCATGTCATTTGGCTTGTTGTTGCTCACATTTTGGTTAGGTTATCTCACGTCCACATTTTTTGTTTCTTGTTTTATCATTGAATCCAGAAAAAAGTTGAACGCAGTATTCAAGAGGTTTACAGTGTTTACCAGCAAATGCACACCTCACCACAGTAAGTAGTTCAACATCTGTTTAAACGAAAAATTCTTATTCTTCATGAATGAATTTACATCACGTGTCTATGAGGAAATAATTGGTTAAATTGATCAGATTGCCAGATAAAGGTTGTGTAACATTTATAGTAGATGCAGTAGCACATGGGTTATGTTGCCGTAAGTAACATATGTAGTCAAATTCTCAGCATTGCAAATGTTTGCAAAAGCTGTGCTCCTTGTGTATTATGACAGAAAATGGCTTTACATAAAATATAGATAGACCTCAATGGTGTGCAGATGTTTCTGAACCCAACATGGTGTGCAGTGTTTCTGAAAAGGTAAATCATGGTAATGCACGCAGTAGTACAGAAGCAAGAGCACCTGCATTCGTTCATTTCATTATATCAACTCAGCAGATGGGATTTGGATATTAAACTAAGTGTAGGTGCTGACAGCCATGCTGTTGCTATAACACTAGTGGTCTGTTACTTCATTATTTGAAATGCTAAACCATTTTTTATTGACAACAAAGACATTTAACATAATTAGGAAGGACAAATAAATACAACGATAGTGAATAAACTGATAAATTAGCTGCCATGAAGTATTTTAAAGAATGTCCTGCAATACAAATGTTATATTTTAAAATGAAATGTATTAATCAGTATTTATTTGAATAAACGCATTAACGCATATTTTAACATGTTTCCACAGTGTGTCATTTCAATAACAAAAACCTAACAAATGAATTATGTATAGATGAATACAACAAATGTGCCAAATTTGAGCATTAATTCACATGAATCCTGTTTGTTGGAGGTTCTGTTTTAGAGATGAATGGACAGATTGTAACAAATCTAATGACTGTGCTCAGTAGAGAGCAGCAGAGTAGAATAAGGACAGGGGTTGAGATCTCTAGCCTCGAATTAGACATGCCCCAGCACCTCTGTGTCTAACACTGAAGTCAAGCGTCTGATTCACTGACACTTCCTTTCATGTGAATTATTGGAAGATGTCAGCTTAGTGGCTGAACCTGCTTTGTAAATACGTTTCTGGAATCTATATTATTTTAAATCTTGATGAAAAGGTGACTTTGATCTTTTGTCACGGCGTGAAAAGGGAGCTTTCTATTAAAGCTGTGTGAGTCAACAAAACAATGTAAAAATAGACAAATAATGGTTAGTAGATTCTAAATGCATGACTCTCCACCCTCTCTATTTTTTCAGGCCTGCTCTGCTGAGGGAACAACACTATCATTATCTCAAGAAAGGTTTACGCCATCTCTCTGATGCATATGAGGTGAGCAGTGTCTTTGAAAGTACATTTAAAGATACAAAGGTCTGTTCTTTTAGTTTTCTCAATCCCATCACCAGCATGTCTTTCTAAACCATTTTATTTGACTTAAAGGGTTAGTACACTCAGGAATAAAAAAATCTGTCATCATGTACTTACTGTTAAGTTGTTCCAAATCTGTGTACATTTCTTTGTTCTGCTGAACACAGAGGAATATATTTGCAAGAATGCTTGTAGCCAAACAGTTCTTGGCCACCATTGACTGCCATAGAAAAATGACAATGGTAGTCAAAAGTGCCGTAACTGTTCTTCAAAATATCTTTTGTGTTCAACAGAACAAAGAAATTAGAAAGCAATTTTTCCTTCTATGGTTGTCAGTGAAGGTCAAGAAGTGTTTGGTTACAAGCATTCTTCCAAATATCTTTCTCTGTGAGTCCTCGATAGCACCGCTCTCACGCATAACTCGTGACAGGAAGAGAAGTCGTTTCAAAGGGGTGAGGTTTATGTTTTTGATTCAAAATTATGAGCTCACTTGAATTATAAAGAAAATAATCATTTCTAAAAAACACTTCTCTATAAAAAAAAAGAATAGCACATTTTGATTTCATGGTGACTTTGCACTTATAAGACCATGCGATACGTGTGTTTGGGTGTCAAAGAAAGAACGGCATGCTTTCGAGTAGATTTGTGTGTGTGTCTGTGTATTTGTACGAGAACACCATGTTCCAAAGCAGCTCTGTGTGTGAGGGTGGATGTAATGGCTGCTGAATCTGCATGTTGTCTGGCTTCAGTGTTTGGATGCCAGCCGGCCTTGGCTCTGCTATTGGATCCTGCACAGCCTGGAGCTGCTCGAAGAACCCGTGCCGGCGGCAGTTGCATCAGAGTGAGTACTCATCTCCACACATCCGTATTAAAACCTTGTACACTTGGCATGGGGACAGGGGCTTAGGTGCCCTTACCCAGTTACTATCTTGGTCTTAATGTGGCCGCCAGACAACTACATTTTTAGTAGTATGTATCATGTTTTATCAGGCTGTCTTTGGTGATCACGTGGCTTTTTAATTCAGCATGTTTGGTTTTAACACCGGTTTACAATTGTCCTCTAGCGTGTGTAAGTTTCTGGCGAGGTGTCAGAGCCCGACAGGTGGCTTCAGTGGAGGTCCGGGTCAGCATGCTCACCTGGCACCCACCTACGCAGCTGTTAACGCCCTTTGCATCCTGGGCACAGAGGAGGCCTACAACGTCATCAACAGGTTTCACATTTTGCCTCATACTGTATTGTCGTATGTTTACCTTCATACGTCGCAGTTATCATGTCGCCGTGGAAACGCAATGTTTGCCCCTCTCCCATCAGAGAGAAGCTCCTGGACTTCCTGTACTCTGTCAAACAGCCAGATGGCTCCTTTGTGATGCATGTGGGTGGAGAAGTGGACGTCAGGTGAGCACTTCCATTGTCATTTCAACATACCCTGGAGCTTTCTGACAACGCAATGCATCTCCATTCCCCACGGTCATACGTTACTGCAGCGAGGCATATTTTTAGGTGGTGACACATCAGGTCTTCATGTTTGGGTCAGCACTAAGCAAGTCACTTTGATAAGCGATTGGATCTTACAGGCTTGGGCAATAAATGTTATTGCTTTATGGGTAACACATATTTTGTCTTCGCTTTAATGGCGATTAATGTCCAACCACTGATTCTTGGTTGCATGTGTGTGTCTGATCTGACAGGAGTGCGTACTGTGCAGCTTCTGTGGCTTCTCTCACAAATATTATCACACCCACCCTGTTTGATGGGACGCACCATTGGATTCTCAGGTCAGACCTTCCACGTTCTGTTTTACATTCAAAAGACTTTGGGGTTGAATGTTACAGGGTTGAAGATTGAAATGTATTCTGGTATAAAATATTATTATACACATTATCTGCAGTCAGTGTCTTTTCAGTCAGTATTTTTCTGTGGTTTCTCACCATTAACTTTGAGCTTGACAAGGCATATTCAAGTCTAAAATTCTTTCATCATTTCCTCATGTCATTTCAAACCTATATGACTTCTTCTACAAAACACAAAAGAACGTTGGGCCCCATTCACTTCTATTGTATGGACACAAACCACTGAGACATTTCTCAAAATATCTTCTTTTGTGTTTCACAGACACAGGTTTTGAACAAAATGAGGGGGAATGAATGAGAGAATTTTTATTTTTTGGGGGAGTGTAATATCCCTTTAGGAATTATTAAAAATAATGGAAAAAATGGAAGATGGCAGTATTCATACAAATATTTAAAAATGTTTGTCCTATTACACACTAAATCTATCAAATAATGTGTGAAGTAACGTTAGTATTATCAAGTAAGTAGTAAGTCATGGACGTGGCCACATACATCTAATGGCATTGTAACCCGGAAGGACCCATGAATATTAAAACGCTTTCCTTACCATCTTCAGTTGTCAGAACTGGGAGGGCGGTTTAGGTGGAGTTCCAGGACTCGAGGCACACGGTGGCTACACCTTCTGTGGCACTGCTGCCATGGTCATACTGGGCAAAGAACACATGCTGGATCTTAAAGCTTTGTTAGTAAGTCTGTTGTGTTATTAGAATAAACTAGTTTATGAGATGCGTTAAGGTCAGCGGTGTATGTCCTGAACTCTGGAGAAGGAGAAATGTGTGAGAAATCTCATTAGTGGTTCTTTAGGGACACTAAACATGCTCGGAAATAGTAATATAAGTTTAGCTCAGCAGTTTGCATTAAAGGTAACAGCACTAATGACCTTAACCTGTTATAACCTGTAAATTGTGTGGTTTTCGTATTCTTTCATCAGCGATGGGTAACCAGCAAACAAATGCGTTTCGAAGGTGGATTTCAGGGCCGGTGTAACAAACTGGTGGATGGGTGTTACTCCTTCTGGCAAGCAGGGCTTTTACCATTACTCCACAGAGCTCTTTTTAAAGAAGGTGAGCAAGCATACACTTGATTTGATAAGAAACAAAAAACTGTCTAGCGGTCATTGCAGTTTGTGACTGTGAACCGGCCAATCAGAGTAAGTCAATATACAGTAACCATAATCATATTACAGTAATCACAGTTCGTTTTATTTTGACGTGCTGTTTATGGGCGAGGTTTTCTCATGTAGATGATACCTCAATTATAGAATGATGTGAAAAATGAAGTGCTTCATCTAAGTGTTGTCTGGATCAACCCAAGGGTTTATATTGTGCTCTTATGTTAAGCATGAATTTCAAGCAGACCTAAGTTCTACTTGGATTTGCAGTTTTAGTATTAGTATTACCCTATAAAACATTTACTGTGTGTTAAAGGAGACTCAACGCTGAGTGTGAGTAGCTGGATGTTTGAGAGAAAAGCCCTGCAGGAATACATCCTCCTCTGCTGCCAGAATCCTGGTGGAGGCCTTCTGGATAAACCCGGCAAGTGAGTACAGCTCCTTAACCACACACACAAATCTAATACAACTAACATAATATCAACAGTACCAATGTGTTTCATTTTCAGGCTTAGAAAACATCCATTATTGTGAAACGCTACTAGTTATCATTACATATCTTTATAGTTGGTGTGAATGGGCTTTAACACACATGCTTGCTTTACCTTACCAGTTACTTGAATACAAGAAATAGTTGAATATGAAAATTCTGTACCCATCCTTGTCGTTCTAAATCTGTATGTAAGATAAAATGAACATTTTGAAGAGTGGTTGTTCTTTTCCTTGTAAATGTAATAATGAATGGGAATTGAAGCTTTCAAGCTTTAAAGAGACTTTAATAACAGTTCATCGTCGATTCCTCTCAGGTCTAGAGATTTCTACCACACGTGCTACTGTCTGAGTGGACTCTCAATAGCACAGCATTTTGGAAACAAAGATCTTCATAATGAGTTGATCCTCGGTCGAGAAGAGAACAGACTGGTAAGGGATACAGAATGTCCTGTTTTGTACACCCACATAAGTTTAGTGTATTCATGTGACTTTCTCATATTTTTTCATTAAGGCACCTACTCATCCAGTTTACAACATCGGCCCGGAGAAGGTCGCCCAAGCGATCGAACATTTCCACCGGATGCCGGTGCCATTTTACACAGGAGCTACAACGAATGCTACGGACCAGTCATAGACTTTATTTTCTATTGTAAAGATATGTAAGGAATTGAGTTAGCTTGACCAGAAGCATAGGCGTTGTCTGTAAATGCTGTAGACAAGAGTATTTTGCTGGTTTGTACTACAAAATACACACCAGGGGTCTTATCTCCTACAGTTTCGCATGGGATTTTGAGTCCGGAAAAACAGTGGAGATTGACCTGCCAAGATGTTACCAATGCTCCAGTCTTTGAAAGTTTATTTGCACATACAGTACCAACTTACTTTAGCTTTTGGTAAGTTTTCTGAAGTGTATGTGGCAGTAGGTTCTGGGCAGAAATAAAGAATTTCTGTTATGATTTGTACTCATATAGTCCTGATTTCCATTAACTGTTTTTTTTTGCTGACTTTTAGTGCTATTGAAAGGGAAATGGAATGGGTGCAAAAACGTCACAGCTTAGCCATCAGTGTTTATATATACCGTTTTATGATCTTTCAATTCATTAATATACCTTAGCATTAATGTGTAAATCGATTCATCGCAATTAATCGATTACAAAATAAATTTTGTGTGTGACGTATATTTACATGCGTATATAAATGCACAGATGTGTATATATAACACATAAATATACAAGCCACACATGTATATTATATAAACAAATATTTGTTTATATCACGATTTGACACCACTTTTTTAACTGGTGTTCATCTGCACAATTACGACTACGACTCAAACACTGTAGGTGCAAAAAAATCACACAGTGTATGTAAAGGATAAAATAGTTTTATTTATATTCTCATTGTAAAGGTAGGCCTCAACTTGCAAGACAACTGTTGGCAGTATGTACAACATACCTGTAATTTCCATGGAATGGAATCAGACAAAGAAAGACCTACTCAGTTTTACTAATGTCCTAAGTGGAAAATATGGTAAAAGATATACACATACTCAAAATGCAACTTCTGTGGTGTGCTGCAGTCAAATTTCCGATCAACATTTAGAACATTTATCTTAAGTCACAACATGAATCTACTCTTTCAATATTGACTAGCTTTGTGGGGGGAAACAAGTTTTGGAACGTTCATATTCCCAATATGGAGTGAATACATCAAATGCATTATCGGGAGGCTCGGATGACGGATGCAAAATAACGCTATCACGTTTCAGCCTCTATTAAAAAAATCTTTTTTTTCCAACCTGTAAACTCATACTACATCAGCATCAGGCTTAAACAACAAATACAACACAAGCTCAGCAGCCTTCCCATAAAGCATGTTTTTTTAATGTCAAAATGTATTACTCATCCCATAGGTCTAACATGGGGTAGATTGATAAAATGCTTGAAAGTGAACATTCCTTAATGGAAAACTTACAAATATTTAGAAAGGCAAACCACTCAGGACAATTTAGCTAAGGGTAAATTCTAAGCAGGCTTTAAGATATTCAACAAAAAAATTATATTTTAGCAGTGCTATGAGCTGTACGCCTCTCACCCCTTTAGATTCCACCTGGAGGGATTGTAGTTGAGGGTACAAAAAAGCATCAAGTCCTTAAATTGCAAAGCTGCCTTATTTTGGGTTTAAAATCACCGTTTGTTGTTGCGTGCGCCAGGACGCACGATGGACGAACTCAGAAAGGGAGGGAGAGAAAAACAAGCCATGATTTCAATCGAGTCTTCTTCCCGTGAACGGGTGTTCCTCGCTCTCGTAACCCTGTAAGGAGGTTTTCTGCAGCCGTGGATTCGAGGGTTCTCTGGTTGACATTCAGCGTAGGAGATTGATCTAGAAGGTTTGGGTAGATACAGGTACATACAAACAAAACGACAGAACTAAACAGGCCGTTGCTGTGACTCTCCCTCCCCTCAAAAGAGAACTTTGTGGAGCAGGCTGAGGATGTGCTTTTTAGCTATCCTCCCCGCGGTGTTTCTTCCGGGTACGCTGTTCTTCCGGCTCGGACTCAGAACTCGAGTCGGAACCGCCGTCGAAAGCCGATACAGCGCTGCCTTTGGGGTTGGTGTACAGGCTGCTGTCTGAAGACGAATAGTTGGCCTGAAGCTGCGTGGTCCCCTTAACTTTCTCCAGTGCTCGTACTAAAAATAAAAAAGGAGAAATGAATTTAAACTGACATTTGCATATGACAACTGGTCTCAAAAATGAGGAATTATGCAGTCAATCCCTGGGGACTTGACAACACCCACCTTGTTGTTCCAGCAGAGCGTTCTGCCTCTTCAGGTCGTCGATGTCCTGCTGGTGTGTGTGGTTTTTTCGTCGCATGTACTGTATGTACTCTGTGGCTTTATCTAGGATCTGAGCTCGGGATGCCTGTTTGATAGATTGCTGTCAGCAACAAATGAAAAACTAGATTTTGATGCAAGGAATGCTGTTCTGACACTTCAGACATATGAATCCCAAACAAAAATAAACACAACATACACATCTGAGTCAAGTATAAAAGACAACTATAAGGTATTATTTGCATGTATGCGTAATAAATAATTATATCAATAATGTAACTTGAAAACCGGTTGAAATACAGATAACAAATATCAGAATAAACGTCAGTTCTTCAAACAAAGCTTATCTGAAGGCATTCTGGCACCAGGGACACAAGTATAGATATATTTGTCATAAAACTGGAATCCAGCCCTCTATTTTAGCCTTGCCAGAAAAGGAAGGGGGGAAACCCCATTTTCTTAGTGTCTTCCTGGCTTCATGCCTGCATTTAAACCACATCTATCAATCCAGAGTCATGTAGTACTTACTCCAAACCACTATTCATTCATACCATGGTTCACTTTTTAAATATAATTACACATAACAACACTTGTCATTTCAGTAACACATTACTAGGGTTGGGAATCGAAAATCAGAAACGATTGGGAATCGGAATTGAAAGGCTAGGAATCGGATACTTGAAATTAAAATTTCAATTCCTCTTATCAATTCCTGTGTGCATATTGACCATAGTTTCATCATATTAACTACAGTTTAATCATGATGTAGTTAAGCTATGGTAATACAAATTGTAATAAATCAGACAAAACATGGTTGCTGTGTGTATATATACACAAAACGGTGCTCATAAATATATATGTTTTTTAAAACCAGTCAACAAGTAGGCTAAATGACCATACAGGTTGATATCTAAATGTTTTATTTCAACTGGGAATCGATTCAAACGATACCCAACCCTACACATTACAACAGACATTTCAATAAAAGAATACAAAACGAACATCCTTTATTACTTCCTCGACGTTTTACCATTGACTTTAACCAACCTTTTCCCCTTGCAAGGCAGGAACGGAATCGCGAAGGCTGTGAAAGCTGTCTTTGATGTGGTCCCTACGCTTGCGCTCCAGCGCATTATGGTGTGCCCGTTTGTCTGCCTGCAATGAGAGAATCACAAGGGCTTCAGTCTCTTCGTTTCTGATTGGATTATAAAACTTAATACTAATAATTAAAAGCATTTTTTATATAGTTATAGATCTATAAACTATTTAAATGAAAAATCTAAATACCCTTTCGATTAAACCGAACTATGAATTGAAAAATAATTTAAGATGTACAGACCAAGACTAAGCAATGACTAAGAGAACCAACTGCTCAAATTGTATGGGGATGAATAATGCTCATGTTTGTCATGACATTTTTTAGCTAATCCACTGGATTTTTAAGATATTGATTTATTCGGGATGTTTCCTAATGACAGTTAAAATGCTTGTCAATCATAACTAGGACACTTGCAGTTTTCACTAAAAACCCTCTACACCAGGTCTTGTTTTAGTATCAGGGGACAGGTTTCGATGAAAAAAAAACAACAACAACACATGGCCACTGGATTCCAATGTCAAAGGGCTTGGCCAAGGCTGTTATTACATAGAGGCACAGCTGTAAAACCGGTTTCAAATCCAGTGACTCATTAACAAGTGCTTCTTTGCATTCTGTGGAAAAAGAGACAAAACAAAAGGAGTTATCCAAACACTAAACTGCCACCGGCCAACACAAAGACATTCCAGTGTCTCTGCGCCACCTGGAACAGTCTGAGGTGTGGCCTCAGTGTTACGCTGTACACGGCCAGTGTCAGGATTGTATTACACACACGTGAGGTGTAAGCACTACCAATTGCTCAAATATCAAGGGCTATTCGGCAAGGATAGTGCTCACTATGCATGTGGCTTGTCCACAATGCAACCACGATTCTGTCACAAGGAGCATACGCATGTGACAGGCCCGTGTCTCTATTAACCTTGGCGAATAGAAATAAAAAATATAAAGAGCTACAGATTATATCAAAGAAGGCCTAGTGGATCTAAGCAAACTATTTCTGAGGAAAGCTGTCAGTACAGTCCAGAACTCACACCCCTGTTGTCTTATGATCGCAACATCCTGATGAAAAAAAATGGTTTCCTCTCTGTACAAAACCAAAGGGGAGATAAAAGAACTTGGGTGACATTGCAGACCTTGTGTCTCCAGCCTATACAATGAGAACTCAAAGCATTTAAAAAAACAACAACAAAAAGAAACTACTTCAGTGCTCAACAATAGGACAGTGCTGCATAGTCGCTGGTTGTTGATCGTGTTTTTATGATCTTTCAATAAACATTTGCTTTTTTCCCTGATGTTTAGAGTGTTACAATACTCTAAACATCAGAGTATTGTAGTGTTACAATACTCTAAACATCAGAGTATATACAGCTGTTATATCCTGTTAAGAAATATTTGCTGTAGTCGGAGCTCTGGCTCAGTGGTCCAGACACATGTTCGAGCTGTTGGCTCATAGGGACTCTAGTCCGACCCAGGTCATGTCCCGATCCTGCACCATGTCTCTTACCCTCATGCTCCGGTCTGTCTCCACTGTCCTATATATTTTTGTATTAGAATACCAAGCAAGCTACAGCAAATATATTTATATTTTTTATTATATTTTTGGGGCTTTATGTGTGTGTGTGTGTGTGACAAATAAAGCCTAAAAAATATCATTATAAAAAATATTTGCTGTAAATTTCTTGGTAAATAAAACAACATTTAGCAATGTATTTCTAATACATAAAAACTATTTTTTTCTATAAGGGCAAGTACAAATTTGAAATTCTGGGACAGCAGAAAAAGAAAAGTCCTTATTTTTAAAACCTCCTAACTTTGTAAACATCATGCTATAAACTCCACTTCTCAGTCGTGAATTTTCTGACCAATAAACACATTGAAACGTGCTAAAGGCGTATGGTGTTTTGTCAATTTGTACTATCAGATTTTGCTTACGTTGTTGTGTAAGGTCACAGTTAGGGTTGAAGGAGGGGTTACTGTTATGTTTTGTATGGGGGGGGGGGGGTTGTAGCACAATCTGATAATACAGAACAACAGAAACACAAACAGACAAGAGCAAAATCAGCCTCCTTCTTAAAACTCAAGATGTTAAAAGATACAAGTCCCTTTTCTAGTTAAACAGAGAGTAGCACAATACATGTGGAGCAGACAGGTAAGGACTAAAAAGAGGACTTCAGACACAACAATGGCAACAAATAAAGTCAAATCAACACTATGACTAGACATAAAAGGATGACTGTGGTCCCACATAATCCCAAAAACAATATCAAATGCATAGAGCTATACTACATCCATTGCATGATCTGCTATAACAACTGAGCACTTTTGTTTTACTTAAACTATGAAAACCATTTCAATTCACTTTGCCTGGTTTCTGAGACATTCAACACTTAACTTGACCACATCGTTGAAATTACGTTAACATCAATTTTAACAGTTTTGGAGAGAAGTGAGTATCCACCACCATATATCATGTTTTTAGTGCGTCATGCATAACAGCAGCATTATGCACGTCATAATGACAAACGCATTTACAATTGCACGAGCGTAAGATAGAATGCATAAAACGTTGACAAACAGGTATCTGCCCTAAACATTTACTACTATCACTTACAAATATATAATTGTATACAATTTTTGCACAATCAACGTGTGAAATGGTTCACGTATGTAAGCTTGTTCAAATGTTTTGCAGGTTTAACGGGGAAGAAATCAATAATAAATTATATTAGAGATACCAGAGGATTCTGTATTTGCACATAGTCTAATAGATAAATGTAAGAGATATATTTGTAATAGCATCGTTCCCGGATGCTATTAAGCGACGCGACACACTAGAACGCTTCTCGTATAAAGAGCTTCTTTGACGCTCATAACGGCGTTCTTGTGTCGCGTCGCTCGCTGTAAAGCCAACATTCACGTCCCTCCCTCTATGCAGCAAGTGACCTGCTGTCGAGCACTGAGCTCCCTGAACCGACTAAAAACAAGCAGATTGTGTGCTTATTCGCTCACGTTGACTGAATCCAGCACATCTACCCCCATTTACTCTTGAGTCTCTCTTGTTTTGTCGTCCACGGATGCAAATTTATTACGGCCGTTCAGTACCTACCCGGAAATAAATTGTAGCTAATCTCAAAAAGAGAAGATATTTTCGGCATTAAAGGCTAAACTGGATTAATTGCTCCGCTTATTACGCACCACAGAGTGAAATCTCGGTGATTCTTCCTGTAAAAAAAACAAAACAGAAAAGTACAATTGTAGCTACAGCTGTAAGAGTGATAGTTAACTGGCTATTGATGGTTTTAGTAAATACAAATTGCAAATAATTTACAAGTATGGAGTCGACCCCCGTGTGAATTTGCTCATCTGGATATTCTTATGTAGCTGGTTGGAAAATATTGATTTTAAGCGCTAGGTTGGCTAACTAGCTAGCCTCGTATTGAGGCTCAAGTATCGAAAATACAAGAGGGTTCGTTCTCTGTTTCCAAGCTAATCGAACAAACATGCAGAGTGACGGCAAAAATAAATATACTCACATCACTATCGACCTCGATATCATCGTTGTCGCTCATTCTTCGGCGAAGATAGATAAATCTACACGAATTGTTGTTTTGAAAACAACATAAAATAGGCCCCAAATCTAATGAACAAACAGGAGAGATTCACTGCCTAAACGAAACGAGATCAACGGACTCCCCCACACGTGACTCGCCTACACACGGACATTTACCATGGCGTGTCACGCATATGACGGCGGCGCAAGGCATTGTGGGACTTGGAGTTTTTGTTGCGGCCGTTGTAACGACAACTTTATTGTGTAAAACTACAATAACCCTTCAGCATCACTGGGTGGCGTTTCTACTTCGCATTAGGCAAAACACTTTTCGTTTGGGATTTGTTATGGTAGTTGTAGTTTATTTCTTGTTGTCGTTCAGAAGCGCTGCCATCAAGACACGTGAAAAGTGCTCAATGCCATATAGGGCTGTCTGTGATTGCCAGCATAGGTTTTTATAATACGTTCTCTGATCAAATAAATAAATGAATAAAATAAGTATTTACATGAAGTTAAATTATATTCAGTTCTATTATGATATGAATGTGATTATCAAGCATCTGACATTAAATCTGTAAAAACCTATTTTCACTTTGACATAACAAAGAAGAGACAGGACCCTTCGAAGAATAAAACACTGTTCGTAAACATGTTGTGATCATATTTTAGGCAGATTAATTATCATTTGCAATACCATAGTTTTACTTCAAAAACCATGGATATTGTGGTAAGATCATAGTAGGCTAAATTTGTGGTTGCTATAGTTTTACTACAAATAATACTATAAATATTAAACCATGTTTAATTTTCGTCAGAGGTTGTGCGGTTGTTACAAAATAAAAAAATACATTAAAGCCTTGGATATATTTTTTACTATACCCTGTTTCATGTTCTTCGTCAGAAATCAATTGTGATCTGGTATCTAGTTATTGTACTGAAACAGGCCATGATGAATGTGTGATGACCACAGACTTAATTCTGCATTAAGTTTAAAATCGAACTGTCAATATGTTTCCACAAAAGCCTGGCAGATGATGTATTTTTCCCTCTTCTCAAAATAGTGCTACAGATAAGGAGCTTAAACAGTGGATTATATGAGCTGCTGGATCAGTAAAAGGGGGGAAACAAGCACATAGTTGTATTCACGCCCCCACAAGGTCACAGAATAGTAGATTCAAATGCTGACCCTTTTTCACAAGCCCACATATCATTCTGCATGTGTACGGTAGATACAAAGTGTTTGCAGCAATACAGCCAATTTATAAAGGAACAAAACAGATCTGTACTACATAATAAGTCACCATGCTTGTCTTTTATGCTTGCGATTTAAAATTCCGTATATTCATATGCTTCTGCACTGTAGTGAAAAGTGCACATAAATATGGGGACTCAACTTTTTTAGTCCTTCAGACAATTCAGTTTTGGCATCCATGATGAATGATCTTCTTTCTTAATGCTAGTCATGGCTTTAAGAGGGAAATAGATTACATAAGTCAAAACTAAGATGAAAGATGTCCCACCCTGAAAAAAACACAGCTTTGTCTATGTGGCAGATCGCAAATATGAGCTCAGTGTGCATTTACCCAGCAGCACCCTTCCCCCATAGCTCCTCAGGGGGGCTCTGCTTGACTACACGATTGTTTTCAGCATTCAGCAAGTACTTACTTTTAACACTAGATGGCACACAGAATTCAGAATGTGCGATAAGCTTTCACAATAACACAAATCCGGTTTTTTTTGTAAATGAAACTATAACAAACAACAAGAATATGGAGCGATTTTAGTCTCATTAATAATTCACGCGTAAATCAAGATGCGTAAACGGTTTCACATGCATAAAACCTCATTTACGTGCACAAAGTATTTATATACATTTACAAAAAGCAATTCACGTGCGTAAAATAAAATTATATTTTCATAAACTACGTTTCACAAACATACAACTGTGCACTAAAATTTCGAAAGTTTAAAATATACACGTTTATCATGTAATGTGAATGTGCAAATCATCACTTACAAGTGACTCACCTAGGATGTGTGTGTTTTTTGAGACTCTCCTGGCAGCGCAACCCCTCCCACGTGGGTTGTCGTACTCTTTAGCCAATCAGATTCAAGCTTACCATTTAACCAATCACAACCCGCTGAGAGCGAAGGACTCACGGAAAACGGCACTGCGGACCTTTTGTGCAGTTTGGCTCAAATAGAACGGAAATGACGCATCACCTCCACCGCACGTTATCACTGATGTTTTGAGTTTTAAAGCGATTTATTGATCGTATTTATTGATACAACCTAGAGCTAGACAGATGCTGACAATTAAACGACAAAGTGAACAACGTTTGGTGGCGATCAATAGAATTTGTAAATATCTTTCTCAGATAAGGCGTCGATTTGGGTAGGGACGTGTCCAGGGAACACTAATTTGTTCCTACCAATAATTTCAACCAAACAATTAATCTACATTTATATATAACCACTGATGTCCATCTGTGTCTTGTGGTTTTTACCTATTTTATTCAACATTTATTTTTCCAGAAATTATTTAATTAAAGTTAAACATCTTTTACAACCGCTGTTTGTGGATCACAAATGGTTAAATCTCGTTTTCTGCAATGAGAATGGAATTCTACATTAGCGAGAGAAGTCAAAGCAAATCATAAAGCGACCTATAGAGACTTGCAAAAGATATTTTATCGCGTGTCGCGGCGTCGCGTTTGGTTAGGACGCGTTTGTGTGATGTGTTATGTTTCTGATGTAGCAGATCTGGAGGAAATCTGCCGTTTCAATTTTTATTACCCTGACAGAATTTTCATTGGCATCACAAAAAGTAAAAAGTTTAATACATTAAAATGGACCTGTTGTATATTTTTTGTTTTTGACTTTTATTTGTTCTTTTTATATCTAACTTTATTAATGTTACACATTTTAAAATATTATATTGTTTAAATAAGTCAAGTAAACTGCACAAAACATTTGTGATTATGCGGCTCTGCAGACCAATTTTACCGGGAAACAGAAGAGCAGGGCGTCTTCTCCGCTGTCGGCTTTACCGGCTGAGAAACAGACTTTACAAAGTAAAATAGGCTTTTCTATGATCCTTTCAATTATCGTTTGAAATAAATAATTATGTTGTGTGGTTTAAAAGACTGTTTGTGTACCTGTCAGATTTCCTAACATAGAACATTTCCGTTCTATTCGAGCCAAACAAACTGCACAAAAGGTGCGCAGTGCCGTTTTCCGTGAGTCCTGCGCCCTCAGCGGGTTGTGATTGGTTAAATGGTAAGCTTGAATCTGATTGGCTAAAGAGTACGACAACCCACGTGGGAGGCGTTGAGCTGCCAGGAGAGTCTCAAAAAACACACACATATACACACACACACACACACACATCCTAGGTGAGTCACTCGTAAGTGATGATTTGCACATACATTGCATATTACATGATAAACGTGTACATTTTAAACTTTCGAAATTTTAGTGCACAGTTGTATGTTTGTGAAACGTAGGTTATGAAAATATAATTTATTTTACGCACGTGAATTGCTTTTTGTTAATGTATATAAATACTTTGTGCACGTAAATGAGGTTTTATGCACGTGAAACCGGTTTACGCATGTATGTATCTTGTTTTACGCGTGAATTATTAATGAGACTGAAATCGCTCCATTCTACTGAAACGCTATTTGAAAGCTCATGCAACAGGACAGCGCTGCGTCATCTCATCTCATGTTTGTCACGTCAGTGCGATTTTTTTCTGCGATGTCATTTTCACGACATTTATATCATAATTTGCTTTAGTTTTAAAACCAGAGCCAGTGTCTTCATCTGACAGCTTAAGCTAAAACTAAAACATTATCAATATACAGTACTCAAATTCAACTCTAGATGGCGCTTATAATGCACGAACCTTTTGATACAGCTGCTGTTTATGAATGAGCCTGACGTCAATGAAAAAAACACGATTGTGCCATCAATCATATGACATAATATAATAAAGTGAGCTTGATTTAGTTTAAAAGAAGATTAAAAAGAAAACTATGTTTAAATACTACTACAAAGAAAAATGACGTTTAACGCCTTCAGTGTCATAAGGTTGTTTAATCTGACAGATCATGATTTATATTGGCCAATGTCGCGAACCTCTTTTTCCTGTGTTTTGTGATTTTTGGAATGCGGTTATAAATAACCAGCAGTGTGCAGTTCATCGAGGAGGATGTGGTTGGCATACAAAGCAAAGAACAACAATCTTGCAAAAATGCAAAACAAGTTGTGAGTCAAGCGTGCCAAGAGTGTTCACTGATTTAACAACACAGTGCTGATGACACTGGTCGATGGTCAAACAGTTTTCAGATTAGCATTTGACATCGTTAAACTATTGGAGGTCTTGCAACCAATAGAAAACACATTCCAACTGGAAAGCTCAGCAATTTTCAGTAAAGTGTGCAGTACTGAACTCCAGAAACCGTTTAAAACCTCTGGACTGGACCTACACATCTGCAGAAAGCAGGTATGCCTATATGAATTTTTGTATGTTAAGAAGTGATTTCACAACTATAAAAGTGAAGTAAAATAGCTAGAAGTGGCTTGGACCATAAAGGGTTAAGGAAAAAAAACCAAAATAAAAATGTCCTGCAAATGCAAAGGCAACCACTATTTTCTCTCACTTGCTCTCATATGCAGTCTTGACTTCAGAGAACATCCCACACTATTCACTGACAGCTTCAGGTAAGCTTTAATGACAATAAAGAAACGTATGCTTAAACTGTTACATTTTTGTGGTACTTTATAAATACATACTGTGTTTATTGTTTATATTTAAAATATTCTATTGCTTACATTAACAGAATCTTAATATATATATAAAACTTTCTCTCTTTCGGTCTCACAGTTTTGGACAAATTTGAAATAAATCCCCATGTAAAAATGTATACCTTCAATGCAACCACTGACAGCTATGACAACACTACCAGCCCATACGACGATGCGTATTTTGAACAGATGAATCTGGTCATCAGTTTCAGCTTAATTGTTGTGACTTTCATCGCCATGATGTCTCTTGGTTGCACGATGGAGATCTCCAAGATCAAGAAACATCTCATCAAACCCAAAGGGATTGCGATTGCAGTCGTGGCTCAGTATGGAATAATGCCCCTCACAGCTTTCTGTCTGGCAAAACTGTTTCACTTAGGTCCTTTAGAAAGCATAACTGTATTAATTTGTGGATGCTGCCCAGGGGGAAACCTATCAAACTTATTTGCTCTGGCGCTTAAGGGAGACATGAACCTCAGGTAATTCTTAAAACTATAAATAGTAAAATAATCATGCAAAGATGTGTATTTGCATCTACTTGAAGAATAAAGAGTTAGGGGAGCCAAGAACAGGACATCATTTCTTTCATTTTAGCTATTGACAATCATTAATGCCAACTATTTTAACATGTCATGTCTATGATACTTTAAAGGTATAGTTCAGCCTAAAATGAAAAGTCTTCATTTACTAACCCTCTTGTTATTTCAAACCTGTTTGACTTTCTTTCTCTGCAGAACACAAAAGAAGATATTTTGAAGAAATGTTGGTAAACATTTACTTCTATTGTACGGAACACAAATGAATGGGTACCACCATTGTTTGATTACCAACATTCTTCAAAATATCTTCTTTGTGTTCTCAGAAGAAAGAAGAAAGTCATGACACGAGGGTGAGTAAATGATGACAGAAATTTTCTTTTTTGGGTGAATTACACCTTTAAGTAACATTCATATAAATATTTTGATCCCTATGAGGAAATCAAATGAGGTCCTCACCAGATACATTTTGCCATACAAACACTGTTAATGAAAAGGATTTATCATTGAATGTGTTGTCTGTTTATTTCAATGACTAAAACTTCACGATTTTGAAACTGTGAAAAACAAATTCTGTGCTAAAGTACTGCAATAAGTAATCAAATATATAATGGCAAACAAAAACCCGTCCCTAGGCAAAACCTGCAAGGAGCACAGACCCAAAACGTTTTTTTTTAGCAATTGAAGAAGTCGAGGAAAAGTGAACCAACATTTGGTAGCTCATAAACTGATTTTGTTACTAACTAATAGCAAATCATCTTATCACATATTAGTACTAAAGTTCAGCACTCAATGACCATCAGACTTTCAACACCTTTTGGACCTTGCCTTGGAGGTCCTATTGACAACCTCAAATGTATCATGCCAATGAAATAATGCATGAATGCAATATTTTGTGGGATTGGACATACAAACACAAAAAACATTATGTGCACAACATC